>PVLA01006896.1:0-114908 GCA_004027455.1 Hydrochoerus hydrochaeris | reverse complement strand
TATGTCTCATTAATCTGAACTTCACTTCTGTTACCTATGTTTGGGAAGTTTTCCTTAATTATTTCTGTGAATAGACTTTTTATTTCATTTGTATTTGTTGCTGCATCTTCATTTACATATTTTATTCTTAGGTTATAAATCCTCTTGTCATCTTCTAGCCTTTGTATCGTTGCTTCCTGGTTCCTTGTTATTTTTAAGAGATCCTTCCTTTTGCGATCATAGGTTGCAAATCTACCTTCAAGTTTTGAAAGTTTGTCTTTAGTTTCTGTTAAAAGGTTTTGCCAGCTTTCAATGGAGTTTTTAATTTCCTGATATTCTCTTTGGATCTGTTTCATATATTCTAGATTTTGTTAATATTCTTCATCAAAGGCTTCTCTGTTTTCTCTGGGTTCCTCTATTCTTTCATTTGTGTCTACTTGAGGATTACCCAGGACTTCTTTTATTAATCTTCTTATATCTTGCTTCACCTGAGTTAGAATTTCAGATTTAAATTCGATGATGAGGTCACGGAGGTATTTCTTTATTTCCAATGAGGCTGTCTGTGGCATTACAGGTTTGCTGCTCTCAACCTCCTCTGCATTTACCTCTGCTGGATTCACTTTCCCTGGTTCCACAGTTAGAGACCTTTTGCTATTTCTGTCTTGTCATGCTTCCGGACCCCTTCAGACAGGTGGGTGGTGGAGGTCTCTGGGCCTTTGGTATTGCTTACAGTTTTTCTGCAGCACACTTGCTAGGGAAGTACTGCCCCCCAGTCTGCTGCAGATCTGTGAGTTGCACGCTGAGAGCTGGCTCCTCCCCCTACGCCAGTCAACCAGTTTATGCTTCAACAAGTTTGTGTGTTCCCTGGGGATGTCACTGGCCCAGAAAAGCCTCGGCCTGGCTATTGGGTTTCAACCAGGGGCATGGCCCAGCCCAAGCAGATCCCACCAATCTGCTTTGGACTAGGAGTCATCGGTGGATGCTGCCTCAGGTTTTGATTCAAGCCAGCCCTGCCCAACTCCAAAATGTCGCCCAGCCAGTCCTCCCAATCTGGGGAATCCAGTTCCCGTCACTCACCAAATTTCATGCAGCTCAACTGGCTGTTTCCACTCTCTGCCACAGTGCCTCCTCCAGCCAAGGGTCTGGAGCTCACTAATCCCCGCTTTCAGCAGGGCCGTGATCTCAGCTCAATCGTGAGTCACCAGACTCTAAGATGTGCTGGTACAGTGACTGGGGCTTGCCCAGCTCCAGCCCTCTGTCCACACTTCTTCTTCTTCTTCTTTCTTTTTTCTTTTTTTATCTTTTTCTTTTTCCTCAGTTTCTTCCTGGGTCATGAGAATTCCTCTCCTTTTGTCTGGCTTTCTCCACGTTGCGAGATTCCAGCGTCTGAGTTGTTTTTATTTATTTATTTTCTCAGAGAGGCTCTCTTATCATGCCATCACTCAGTCGGCCATCTTGCAATCTCCTGGTGTTTCC
Organism: Hydrochoerus hydrochaeris; assembly: GCA_004027455.1. Taxonomy (NCBI): domain Eukaryota; kingdom Metazoa; phylum Chordata; class Mammalia; order Rodentia; family Hydrochaeridae; genus Hydrochoerus; species Hydrochoerus hydrochaeris. Next base: position 113,453 of record PVLA01006896.1, on the reverse strand, counting down.
TTTCATCCTTCCCTAGAGATTCTTTGCTGTTTTTTAGTGTTATATACTCAAATTGTTTGGTCTCTGCTCTTGTCTTTTTCAGTGAAGGTCCTTATTTTGGTGGAGCAAATCCTCTTGGGAAAGCTCCTCAGAGGTAAATATTTTGAAGCTCTGCAGATCTGAAATAGTCTTTAAAAAGTGAAAATTTTGGAATTTTTATAGGCTTTGCAGCATTGTTTTCTAATTTTCAGTATTTCTGCTGAGAAATGGTGCCAAACAGATTTCTCCCTCCCACTCTCTCCCTTTCTTCTCTATTTTCCTTTTGTACTAAGGATTAATCCAGAAGTGTTGTACCATTGAGCTACTTGCCAACCTCTCCCCCATCTTCTACATTTTGAGACAGGGTCTTGCTAAGTTGCCTAGGCCAGCCTTGGGCTTGAGATCCTTATGCTTCAGTCTTTCTGCTAGCTAGGATTACTATTAGCTGGATTTCTACTAGCTGTGTCAGACTCCAGACATATTTTAATCCTTTATATAAAACTAATTTATTTCTGAATTGAATTTAAAGGAACTCTTTTGTCCTCTGTTTTCTAAAAGTTACATGTACTCTGCTTGTTTTGAAGCTCAAATCATTTAGAATATAGAATTAACAAAATGCTTCCCTTTCGTAATTTACTTTTTCCAGAGAGGAACTATGATGTAGAGGTTGAGGATACACCATGAAAGCAGGATATAAGGATATGAATTCCCTCTCACAGGGTCCTGTGAATTTGGGCAAATCACTTAGCTTCTCTTTGACACAGTTTCCTCATTTGGGAAAGGGATGAGGTAGAGGATCTGAGGATCTTTCAATTTTCTGTTCCACATTCACACCCATTTTTCCAAAGTGTTACTAATTACTTGTTGGAGCTCTGATGTAAATGAAGTTGTTTTCCCCACTGCTTGCTTTCGATTCACCTGTCTTAGTTAAGTTAGATTAGTTAACTTACCTACCTGTTCTCCAGCTTCTGGTGCAATATTTTATTGAAATTGTCTCATCTTTGCTCTTTCCTTCTGTGGGTTTCTATTTGTGTATTCTGTTTGCTGTTGTTTTAATTTTATGGTGGGGGCAGGAAGAGTGTTAGTTTGCTGTTTTAAAGCAGAAATTTGCATTTTTTAATGTATACATTTCTTTTGTGGTATTATATTTATAGCAGGTAAAATCTATTATTTTCTTTTCAAATCTGTTTCATTTTAAAGAGAAAAAATAAAATTTCAAAACAATAATTAGGGAGTAACAATGGTTTATACATTGTGTAATATGTATTGTTTCAGTTTCTCACATTAGTGAGACAATATATTTACATGTGTGTCTGAAAATATATTAATTAAAAAGAAATGTCAGTTCCTGCTCTTTCAAAACTACTGTGCTTGTAATACTAGAAAGTTTAAAATCTGTCTTAGTTACTTTCTCATTGCCGAGACAAAGTATCTAACATCCACAAGTTAAGGAAGGAAAGGTTTATTTAACTCACAGTTTATAGTGGTTTCATTCCATCGTTGTCTGGCTCCAAGGCAGTGTGGCATGGTAGAGGTGCATCACAGAGGAGAAACAGCTCATGGTGGGCAGAAGGTGACAAAAGCAACAAAGGATGACTGCAGCTTTTTCCAGCCCTTATGTCTTATCCAGGCTACTTTGGGCAGGTAGCATTCACACTCTTAATCTTAGTGCCCTTGATCATAGCACTGAACGTGAATCAATCCTAGGGTCCCACAATGTAGATCCAGGTGTCTCTAAAAAAGGCCCACTTATGACTGCATGAGGCTGTGGGGGACATTTAGACACAGCCATAAAAAAATACCTATTTTGAATTATATTGTGGATTCCCAGTACACATTTATTAGTAAAAATACACTAATTTGAGTTTCTATCTAACTTTTACAATCAATATCTTTTACTAGATTGTAATTTCAAGTGTAGGACCTTACTATTTTCCCCATTTTTAAAAAATAAATTATCAATAATATAAGAAATGCTATGAATTATGTTTTATGAGAATTATATTATGATCTTGTTTTCTAGGTTGAAGAATGCCTCCTCAGATGTAAAACAAATCATTAAAAGTGAAACAGACTTGGATGTTACTGCTGATCTTAGAAAGAAACTCCATCGGGCTAAGAAAGAAAGATTAGAAATGACAACTAAGCACAATGCAGAGGTACAATTTATTTTCCTTTCAGTGTTAAAACTGGAAGTTTGAATTTTTTTTTTTTTGTCTTTTTGAGACAGGGTCTCGCTATACAGCTCAGACTTGTCTTGAACTCACTTTGTAGCCCCGGCTGGTCTTGAATTTGCAACTATCCTCCTGCCTCAGCCTCCCAAGTGCTAGGATTACAGGCGTATGCCACCACGCCTGGCTTGAGTGTGAATTTTTACATTTATTTCATGTTACAAACTCCATGTTTAACCTTTATCAATTTACCATTCTTGTGCTTGAAATTGTAAGAACAAAACATTTAACACACAGTGAAATTTTATGGGACTGTTAAAGTAGAACTTTGATGAATTGTATTTATTTGTAGGTTTCTTAGATTTATTTTAATTACTGAGTTTGACTTGACCAAAAATACTAATTGAGAAACATTTTTGATGACTAAAGGATTAAGTAGGCACTTTTGAAATCATAATATAGATTCTTTTATTGTCTCAATCAAAGAATAATTTCTTAAATAAGTAGATTTGAGTGTAGAATTTGTGTGTGGGCCTGGGTGTATGTTACTGGGAATTGAATGCAGGGAGTGCTGAGTTACATCTTAAGCCATTTAAAAAAATCTGTTTTTCCAAATCCATTTTATTTCGAGTATAAAAATAAAAAAAAGAAGAAAAAACAACAACAAAATTTCAAAGCACGTCAATCAGGGGGCAACAATTGAACATACATTGCACATTGTCATCCCCCAATCATGCACCCAGAGCACAAGAGTCTGCATTCAATTGTCCGAACAGTACCAGCACAAATCTTTCTCTTCAGTGAACTCAGAGCAATCACTAGTATAACTATCTTAACTATTTTTTATATACATATTCATACACATATACATATGTTTTTTTAGCTTCTTACACTGATGAAACAATGCAATATTTACATATGAGTGTCTCATTTATTTCGCTAATGAGTATATTCTCAAGTTGTATCCATTTACCTATAAAAGTCTTCAGTTTATCCTCCTTTATGGCTGAGTAATACTCTATTCTATAAAAACACCACATCTTTTTTATTCATTCCTCAGTTGATGGGCTTTTAGGTTGTTTCTAAGATCTGGCTATTACAAACCGTGCTGCTATAAACATGGGTGCATATACATCACTGTGATATGATGTTTTTAATTCTTTTGGGAAGATACCCAGAAGGACAATAGCTGGGCTGAATGGGACCTCTAGTCCTACTTTTTTGAGGAATATCCATATTGATTTCCACAGTGGTTGCAGCAGTCTGCATTCCCACCAACAGTGGAGAAAGTTTCCTTTTTTCCCACATTCACTCCAACATTTGTTATTGCTTGATTTATTGGTAGCCATTCTTTGTGGAGGGAGGTGGAATCTCGATGTTTTAATTTGTATCTCTCAAATGACCAGTGATGATGAACATTTTTTCATGTTTTTATTTGCTGTTTGTATTTGTTCATCTGAGAAGTGTGTATTCATCTCAGATGCCCATTTTTGGATTGAGTCTTTAAATCTAGGAGGACTGATTTTTTTTGAGGTCTTCATATGTTCCTGATAATAATCCTTTATCTGAGGAACAGCTAGCCAACATTTTCTCCCACATTGTGGCTTGTCTCTTGCTCTGCAGCAGTTTTTCCGTAGGGTGAGACCCTAGTTGTTGCTTTTTGTGATAGTTCCTGTGCAGTCTCTGGGTATGGTTCATAAAGTCTTTGCGTACACCAGTGTCTTCAAGAGTTTTACCTACTCTATCTTCCAGAAGATTTAATGTTTCTGTTTTAATACTAAGACCTTTAATCCATTCTGATTTTAGCTTAGTACATGGTGAAAGATATGGGTCTAGTTTTAATCTTCAGCATGTGTAGAGCCATTTTTTGTAGCACTGTTAAGAGGCTAGCTTTCTTCCAGTGAATGTGTTTGGCATCTTTGTCAAAGATAAGGTGGCTTAGTGTGTCTGGAAGTTGTTTCTGAATCTTCTAATTTGTTCCATTGATCCTTGGGTCTATTTTTTTGTTAAGATTACAGTTTGTTTTTTTAATCACAATAGGTTTTAGTATAATTTCAAGTCAGGGATTGTGATGCCTCTGTCTTGTCTTTGTTGCCCAGAATTGTCTTTGCTATTCTAGGTTTTTTCTGGTTCCAGATGAATTTTAGGATTGTTTTCTCTAGTTCTGTGAGATAGCTGTGGGAGACAACTCAAGTGGCTCTCCTTGAATGCAGAACAATTGCTGCAATTTTGATTATTTGGAGACTTATTTTTTATACTGATATGTAGAGAGCTGGCTATGGTATTTTTTTCTGTCTTTAATTGGCTCTAACCACTGCAAATAAGGCTAGAACAGGTACTGGTATGTAAGCAGAGTCTCCTGTTTCCTTGCATAGTGTTCTCCATAAAGGATACGAACACAGCGGGATGTTAGAGCTAATAGCTCCAGGAATGTCAACTGGGTATGACCCTCAAGGTAAAGAGGCTATGACTCCCCAGAGCACAAAAGTTTACATATCAAAAACTGAAGCAAGGGCCTCCTAAAACAATTTAGTTGCTACCTTAATTACATTATGTGAATTGATCCTTCTGCATATCTTTATGTCTGCATTTTGCAGAGATGCTTTTCTCCCCACCTGGCTAGCTAGCTGAAGTTACACAGTTCTCGCCATCTTCACTGTCATTCATCCCTGAGCCACCCACCTTCTTCACAAGATTATAAATTCTGGGAGAGGCCTAGGATCATGGCCTTTGTCCGTGCATCCTCATAGGGATTGGATTTAGGACCTCTTGGCTGCCCTTCACTTGGGATGTGTCTTGGTGTCTTTACTCTCGCCATGGGTTGCATTGAAGGTGGTAGATTGGAATTAATTTGTTGGGATTCCAATGATGTCTCAATGGGATTACAGTTATAACTTTGTGGAATTTGAGGAAAACTAGAAAGAGGACTACAATACTTGGATGACTGTACACAATATTTGGGATTCAATAATATGCTGTTGGAATTTTGGTTGGGATTGAACTGAATATAACAGGTTTGGAAGTATGGCCATTTTCATTATCTTGGTTCTTCTTACCTGAGAGCATGGGATATCTCTCCATTTTCTAATATCCTCTTCAGTCTCGTTTTTCAGAGTACTATAATTTTCAATGTAGAGTTCTGTCTTTTACATTCTTCAATAGATTGATTCCTAAGTACTTCATTTTTTTTTGGATACTGTTGTAAAAGGTATTTTTTACCTGATTTGTGTCTCGGTGAGTTTGTTATTCATGTACAGAAAAGTTTGTTGATTTTTGAGTGTTGACTTTGTAACCTATGTTACTAAATTTGCTTATTAAATCTAGAAGTCTTTTGGTAGAGTTTTGGGGTCTTCTAAGTAGAGTATCATGTCATCTGCAAATAACGATAGGTTAACTTCTTCCTTTCCTATCTTTATTCCTTTTATTTCTTTCTCCTGTCTAATTGCTCCAACTAAAGTTTCAAGGACTATGTTGAATAAGGGTGGAGACAGTGGATATCCTTGCCTTGTTCCTGATTTTAGAGTGAAAGCTTTCAGTTTTTGTCCATGTAGTACGATGTTGGCTGTTAAGTTTGTTGTAGATGGTTTTTATCAGATAAAGACCATCTATTCTAATTTTTTGTAGGGTTTTTATCATGAATGGGTGCTGGACTTTATCAAAAGCTTTTTCTGCATCTATTGAGATGAACATATGCGTTTTGCCCTTGGCTCTGTTAATATGGTGTATTACATTTATGGGTTTATGTATGTTGAGCCATCCCTACATCCCTGGGATGAATCCCACTTGGTCATGGTATACAATCTTCTTGATGAGCCAGGCGCGGTGGGTCATGCCTGTAATCGCAGCACTCAGGAGGCAGAGGCAGGAGGATTGTTTCAAGTTTGAGACCAGCCTGGTCTACAAAGTGAGCTCAAGGCCAGCCTGAACTGCATAGTGAGACTCTGTCTCAAATAAGACAAAAAAACCCAAAACAAAACAAAACAAAAAAATAATCTTCTTGATAATTTGCTGCAGTGTGTTTACCAGTATCTTATTGAGAATTTTTGTATCAATGTTTATTAGAGAGATTGGCATATAATTCTCTTTCTTAGTTGGGTCCTTCACTGGTTTTAGTATTAGAGTAATACTTGCTTCCAGGAATGAATTTGGAAGTATTTCAGTTTCATTAAAGAGTTTGAGAAGAAGTGGTGTTAGTGTTAGGTTTTTTGGTGCAATAAGAGAAACCATAAAGTAAAAAGTAGCCTTTATTTCAAAGACGTGGAGAAAAGTCCATGACGATAGGCAGCCTGGCTTTCTCTGACCATAACGTGGGGTATGGGATGGATATATATATATATAACCTCTGATCAGGGTGGTGCTTAGGGCAGGCATTGATGACGCGTGAGTTGATGATTAGAATTTTCTTCATGGGCAAACAGGAAGGGGAGTTGCAGTTAAGGCTGAGGAAGAAGCAGGAAGGGGTAAGCATTTCTGCTTTGGCCTTCTACACGTTAGACCACCACCATAACCGTACAGTAATTTATTCTAGGGCAAAATGCTTTCAGTTAGGTGTTCTCTAAATTTCTTGTAGAATTCAGCAGTGAATGCGTCAGGACCTGAGCTTTTCTTTGTTGATAGGTTTTTAATTACATCTTTTATTTATTGATTGATATTGAGTTATTTAGGATTTTTATATCTTCTTGATTCAGCTTTGATAATTCAGATGTATCTAGAAATCTGTCCATGAATTTTGTATTTTCCATCTTATTAGAATACAAGTTTTCAAGGTAGGTATATATGATTTTCTGGATTTCTTCACGGTCTGTTGTGATTTCACCCTTTTGATTCCTAATTGCATGGATTTGAGTCTTTTCTGTCCTTTTTTTTGATAAAGTTGGCTAAGAGTTTGTCAATTTTATTTAATCTTTCGAAGAACCAACTCTTTGATTCATTGAATCTTTGTATTTTTAGTCTCCAGTGTGTTAATTTATGCTCTGAGCTTTTGATTCAGCCTGATCTTCTTTTTTCTAGAAGTTTGAAGTTCAACATTAAATTGTTTATATGTACCTGTTCTGTTTTCCTGATGTGCGTATTTACTGCTATAAATTTCCCTCTTAAGACTGCTTTTAACGGGCCAGGGGTTTAGCTCAGTGGCATAAGTGTCTGCTTGGCAAGTGTGAAGTCATGAGTTCAATCCCCAGCACAAGAAAAAACAAAAAAAACAAAATTGCTTTCAATATGTTCCACAAGTTCTAGTATGTTTTATGGTCATTATCATTCAACTGTAAAACTGTCTAGTTTCTTCTTTAATTTCATGTGTGACCCACTGGTTGTTCAGTAGGATGCTATTTAATTTCCATATGCTTATGAAACTCTTGTGGTTTCATTTGGCATGAATTTCCAGTTTCATTACACTGTGGTCTGATAGTGTGCATGGGATAATTTCAATTTATTTGCATTTACTTAAGCATGTTCTATGAGCCAGTATATGGTCTGTTTTGGAGAATATCGTGTGTGCAGCTGTGAAGAAAGTGTATTATGATGTTCTGAGGTGGAATACTCTATATAGACATCTACTATGTCCATTTGTTCAAAAGTTTGATGTAGTTCTAATATTCCATTATTGATTTTTTTTGTTTGTTTAGTTGATCTGTTTTTGTGACAGTGGGGTATTGAGGTCTCCCAATACAATTGTATTAGGACTTATTTGATTTTTCATGTCCATTAGTAATTGTTTAATATAGTTGGATATACTGTACATTGATATTTGTTGCATATATATGTATGATTATTATCTCTTCCTCTTGAATTGTTCCCTTTGTGGGGATGTAGTGACCTTCTATCTCTCTTAATTAGTCTTGACTTGGAATTCACTTTGTCTGCAAAAAGAATAGCCATCCCTGCTTTTTTCTGAGTTCTTGTCACATGGAGTATTGTTTTCCATCCTTTGACTTTCAGTCTATGAATTTCTTTTTGAATTAAATGTGTTTCTTGTATGCAGCATATTGTTCGATCTTGCTTCTTGACCCATTCTGCTGGTCTGTGTCTCTTGACTGGTGAATTGAAACCAATAACAGTGATGGTTATAACTGATATATGTTGACTTATCCTTATCATGTTATTTTCCGGTTGTTGACTCCCCACCTTTTCCCCCTCCCTGTAATTGTTTGCCTTTTCTAATGGATTCCTTCTGTTGGGGTTCATGGAGCTGTAGTCCTTATTATCTCTTTGTAGAATGTTCTTCATAACATTTTAGTGTGCTGGCCTATTGATCATAAATTTCCTCAATATTCTTTGTCATGGAAGTATCTTGTTTTTCTATCAGTTTTTAAAGATAGTTTTTCAGGGTTCCTCAGTTTGGGTTGAAAGTTGTTTTCCTTTAGAACTTGGAGTGAAGTACTTCAATCAAAGTTCTCCTTGACTTGAGTCTTTGTGCTGAGAAGTCAGCTGCAATTCTGATGGGCTTTCCTTTACAGGTGATTTATTTCTTTTCTCTGATAGCTTTTAGGATTTTATTTTTATGTTGAATGTCTGGAATCTTGACTATTATATGCCAGACTGTAGATTTTTTTGATTATTGCTAAGTGGAGTTCTATGCCTCACTTGTCTGCATGTCAAATTCTTTTTCTCTACCAGGTAAGTTTTCTGTCATGATGTCTGTGAACATTTTTTTTTTAAACGTCTTTTGTGGTGACTCCTGCTTGCTCATTGACTCTAGCTAATCTTAAGTTATTCTTTTTTGTCTCATTGAGCAGCTGCTGGATTGATTTCTCATGGTCCCTTGCTAGTTTTTAGAAATCTTTCTTTTCTTGGTCATTAACTGCAAGCCTGTCTTCAGTATCTGAGATCCTGTTCTGACATTGGCTTGATCTGCTTCAAATACTTTCAGTGGAGTTTTTATTCTCCTGGATAACTGCTTAAATATGCTTTATGGATTTCATTTTTTTCCTATGTTGCGTTTCTATAATTTTCTATTTTTTTTGGTCTGTGTCTGCTCTAATGTTACTAAGCATGGTGTGTAATTTGGTAATCCTTGTAGTTATCTGAGAGATTATTTCTGATTTCATTTTTTCCAGAACCTCATTCAATTGCTTTGTTGTTTCCACTTCAGAGAGAACTGTTGGGGGACCTTTCAGATTGTCCCATCTCCTTGGCTCCTGAATTTGCCTTTGGGTGTCTGAGGTTACATTTTGCCTAAGTGTCTTCTTGTTTTATTTTTTTTCTCTCTCTCTCTCTCTTTTTTTTAAGTTTAATTCCTGGGAAGTTGCCTATGGTACATTGTTTTATTGGCAGTGTTTTTTTTTTTTCTAGATAGAAAGAGATACTATCACATACAATAGATTTTAATGTTACAAACAGTATTTTTTTTTAGACATAATCCTATTTGTTTAGTTTTTTGTTTTTTTTTTTTTTTGAGATAAGGTCTTGCTATGTAGCCCAGGCTTGTCTCAACTCCCATGATCCTCCTACCTCACTCAGCCTCCCAAGTGCTGGGGCTGTATCCTCAAACTAGCAACACAGTGAATGGCAGAATAGAGAAGCACCACCATGCCTAGCTTAATGTTAACACCCCTCACACAATATATCTAGTTTACAGAATTGACTGCCTTGAAATGAATTTACCAATAGACAGCTAACTCCCAGTTCTTACTGCCCTCACACTCAACATTTAAACGCCAAGTCCTCACAACTATCTTCCTTGTCTAGTGCCCCTATCACTATTACCAACTGTCCCTACATTTGTGTCTTTCCATATACAGTACATGGAAGCCTGTAGCTTCCATACCAGCAACATAAGAAGCAGGCAAGACAAAATAGGTTATACGAATGTATCTATGTATTGGCATCAAACACAGCCTAGAAAACAATAAACTCAGCTATTCCTTAATTTGCAACTTTTACCTGTATAAACTAGACTTGTGATTATATAATGAAATGTAAAACAAACCAGATAATTATATGTAATATATGTCTGTAAGGCGTCAATTTTGTCCTCAGAGTTAAAATTTAAAATGGATTAAGGAGACAATATAGAAGTGGAAAAAAAGAAAGATTAGAAGTAAGCTTTAAGGTTGGAGGACAAAGGGGGTTTACATCAGTTTGGGGAAACTGGTGCAGAAGACTGAAGGAAAAGAGAGATGGAACATATAAAAAGAAGAGTAGAAGAGAATCACACCCACAAAGTGATTAGGAACCACTTTCACACTTCTAAAAAAACAACCAAGGAGATAGAGAAAATAAAAAACAAACTAAAAAACAACAACAAAAAAAGAAAAGAAAAGGAAAAACAAATAGTCCACTTCCAGGATTCTTTCTGGTTTCACTAGTAGACAGCCTATGGAGGCAAAGTTCCTAATCATGCCACTCTATCCCAGTAAGCCAGGTGGGGCAGTGGATTGCCTTAGCAGAATTGCCCTGAGACCAGATTCATTGGGCTTGCTGCAGTCCAAGCAATTTCCATGGGTCTGCACCCAGCTAGGAGCTGCTAGAGGAAGCTGGCAGCAGTTCTGGCTCTGGGCTTATGGACCCGACTCCAAAATGGCTCCTGGCCAATGACTCCTGCGGGAGGACTGAATCCTCAGCACTCACTGCCAGGCAGTGCAGTTTTGCACGTCCACTACTTCCCTCCACTGCTGCCTCTCTCTGCAGAGGCCTCTGGGGTCACCAGCCATCACTGTCACTGTGACCATGTATCCCTAAGTTCAAACGACTCCTCTCGTGCCTTGAGTCCCATTCCAGGGAAAAGATGCTACCAGCTACTGCCTTCTTCCTTTAAATTTTTCTTTTTACTCTCCCTGTGGGCATCAATTTGCACTTCAGATTCTTTCTGGATCTAGGGGACCTACTTCCTTCCTCTTTGTCTTCCTCATCATGCCATATTCCATTATCTGGACGATGATTCTCAGAGAGGCTGTTTTCTTTGCTGCCTACTGCTCTGCCATCTTTGCAGATGTCTGACCATTTTTAAATTTTAGTTTGAGATAGGATCTTGCCCAGGTTTTCCTCAAACTCCCAATTCTCCTGCCTTATCCTCCCTCATAGCAGGGATTGCAGGTATGTACCATTGGGCCTGGCTTTAGAAATTTTTTTGTTGAATTTCTTGGGGATAGAACTTAAGGTTTTTAGGTGCTGAGCTTCATTTCCATTCTACATTTCCTCCTTTTTAAATTTTGAGACAGAGGCTTGATGATTCATTATATTCCCTGTACTAGGTTCATCCTTGCAATCCTTCCGTTTTATCTTCCTGAATGCTAGGATTACAGGTGTGTGCCACCATGCCCAGCTTAGAATTTTTAATGATAATACAATTAATAAATTATGCTAGATTTTTTGTTTTATCATATCATTATATCTTAGTTTGGGGGATATACATATATATTTCATATGCCAAGGGCAGTAGTTTTCTTCCTCTTCTAAGATAATTCATGAATTATAGTTTAATGTCTGTTGTCTTGTAGTCTCTTTTTTTACTATTTGTTTTCAGTACATAATGATTATATTGCTTTCTTGTGGAGAATTGGTATATATACATAACACATCTTGATTATTTTTTCATACCCTTTGTTCTCTGTTGTCTTGGTTACTTTTCTCTTATTGCTGGGACAAAGTACCGGATACCTAAAATTAGGGAAGAAAAGGTTTATTTAGCTTACAGTTTGTGGAGGTTTCAGCCCATAATCAGCTGGCTCCAAGGCTTGGGGGCATGGCACTGGGGCAACACTTCAAGACTTTAGCCAGAGCAAAAAGGAGAAAACAAACCTCTTCTCCTTGCTTGTACTGTACACAGGCAAGCCGCCCCACCCAGGCAGGTGTAGCACTTTCAAAATTTCCATGCTCTCCTTTGCACAGGATAAGGATATTTACAAAGAATGAATCCTGGCTCCCTGCTGAGTCTCTCAATTAAACTTCTAAACTGCTCAAGTTGACACTATATTATCAACCAAACATCCAGCTCTATTTGTTGTGTTCTCTTTTTTCCCTCCACTATCTTACTCATTTTTCTTCTTCCTTTTTTGGGGAGGTCATCCTAAAAATCAAATCTAGCATATGCTAAGCAAATGCTTCACCACTGAATTATATCACCCAGTCCAAAGTCTTACTCAGTCTTAAAGTTCATTGTATCTATCCTGGGGTAGTGGGAAAAATATTGCCTTACACAGACAATGTCTTATTCCTGTTCTTTCTATTTATAAGATATATGGCCTTTGGTTAGTTATTTATCTGTGTATTAGGTATCAGAAAAGTACTGGCATTAGACCTTATTAAGTGATTATAGACCAATACTGAATTCAATTTGTAGCGACTCATCAGTCCGACTGTTAAAGCTGGATCATTAAATCCACATGAATCCTATACATGTTCTCTAGGATCTTGCTAATGTAAAGTTAGGTAATATAAAATTAGCAGTATTGGGTTTCTTTTGCTGTGTTAGTTATTTCCTCTTGGACCAGACTATGCATTTCTCCTTCTACTGCAGCATAGTGAGATTTGAGTCAGTCTTTGGCAAGAAAATGGGGAGATGGATCTTACAAATCATCTTTCAAAGAAGCTATTTTTGTTGTGGTCATTACTAAACTGTTAAGAATAGAAAGCTAGATTTTATATTCCATCCTACTACTAGAATTGTAGTTCTAGTAGTCTTTTTTTTTTTTTTTTGTCTTTTTGAGACAGGGTCTCGTTATGCAGTTCAGGCTAGCCTTGAGCTAACTTTGTAGCCCAGGCTGGTCTCGAACTTGCAATGATCCTTATGCATCAGCCTCCTGAGTGCTGGGATTGCAGGCTTGTGCCACCACGCCTGGCTAGTTCCAGGAGTCTTGGTGTTTTTTTTTTTTGTCTTCTATGTAAAGCATCATTTGGTTTATGTATCAATAATGAATCCACTGAGGAAGGAATTAGGAAATATTATTATTTACAATAGCCTCACAATAAATACTTAGGAATCAATCTAATCAAGGAAGTAGAAGACCTGCATAACAAAAACTACACTATTCTGAAAAAAGGGGTTGAAGTGGACATTAGAAAAATGTAATGAAAAAAAAAAAAGAAAAATGTAATGACATCTCTTGTTCCAATAGGCAGAACTAGTATTGTCAGAATGACCAAAAGTGATGCATAGGGTGATCTCTGTCAAAACACCAACATCGTTCTTCACAGAACTAGAAAAAAATAATCCCAGAATTTATACAGGACAGAAAAAGACTCATAGCAAAAGCCATTCTGAGCAACAAGAATAGAGCAGGAGGCATCTATTGAATTTCAATTTATATTACAAAGCTGCAGTGATAAAATGCATCACACCACAGAGAAACAAATATATGAACTAGTGGATCAGAATAGAGGTTGCAGAAACAACTCTGGTCATGTGGTCTTTGACAAAGGGGCAAAAAACACATGCTGGAGGAAAGATGGTCTCTAACAAGTGGTACTGAGAAAATTGGTTATACACATGCAGAAGATTGAATCTAGACTCATATCACTCACTGTGCACTGAGATCAAATCAAAATGGATCAGGCCTGCCTGTTAGGCACCACCACTGAAGGTCCCTTCCTGAGGGCAAACAGCATGGGCAGAGAGAACCAGCAGATCTGTCTGTGCCTCCTGTGTACTACCATTGGAGTGCTCCTTCCTGTGGGCAGCCAGTATGGGCAGAGAGAGCCAGTAGATCTGCTTCTACCTGCTGGGTGTGGCCACCAGAAGGCTTCTTCCTGTGGGCAGCCAGGGCAGGCACAGAGAGCCAGACAGATCTGCCTCCACTTGCCAGGTGCCACCACTGGAAGGCTCCTTTGTTTGGGCAGCCAGCATGGGCAGAGAGAGCCAGACAGATCAGCCTCTGCCTGCTGGGTGCTGCCACCACAAGGTTTTTTCCTGTGTGCAGTCAGCAGGAGCAGAGACACAGCCAGGTAAGTCATGTGTACCTATAGGCTACCATTGGAGGCCCTTGGTTCCTTTGGGCAGCTATCACCCACCAGGAGAATCAGACAAACCACACCCCTGTGTGCCTGCCACCATCCCAGGGTAGGCACACAGGCTGAGAGAAGCAGCCCCACCTCCACTCACCCCTTGTGATTGGGGAAGTTCCAGTGTAGCTGCCCAGGTCTGGAGAAGCCCACCCCACACCCTGATACCTCCCTGTAAGTCTGGGATCAGAGGACAGGTGCCTGTCTCATTTTCCTACACTGCAGTGGGGCAGCCAACATGGGAAGTGGCTGGGGCCCTACAACCAGCTTGTTGGGAGGAGCCCAGGAAAATGTGAAAACGAAGAAGCAAAAGGCAATCTCAGACCTCTAGCCCACACAGAACAAGTCTGGGAGATACAGTCAGTGGAAGAAAATGGAAGTCACACACCTGAAATCTCTGAGAGGATAGCAACTGAAGTAAAGAAACAACTTCAAGAGATTGTAAAAGCAGTCAAATCAGAAATAATGTCTCAGGTAAAAGAAGAAATCACAAACATACTGAAAGAATTGCTCAGCATGTCTAAAGAAGACATAGGTAAAAAAGAGGAGCATAGAAAAATGATGGAAACCTTGAATGAATCTAGAAAGGAATTATAATGCATGAAATGGATTCAAAGAGTGATCCAGGAAATTAAAAATTCAATTGAAAACTGGCAAAACTGCTTGAAAGAGACTGAAGATAGACTTTCAGACCTTGAAGATAGGATTACAACTAGTGATCGTGAAAGGAAAGTTCTCTTAAAAATAACAAGGAATCAGGAAATAATTCAATGGCTGCAAGATGATACAAAGAAGCATAATTTAAGAGTGATAGGTGAAGAAGCAGAAGTCAACATAAGTGAAATTCTGTAAAACAGAAGTAATAGTAGAAAACTTCCCAAACATGGGAAATGGATCTGGCATGGGGATAAGTAAGGTATATAGAACTCCAACTAGCCATAACCAAAATAAATCTATACCCAGACATATAATAATCAAGATCCCAGAAATTCAGCACAAGAACAGAATATTAAAAGCTGTTAGAGAAACAGATCACCTATAAAGGAAAACCAGTCAGAATCACGACAGACTTATCAACACAAACCATCAAGTCAAGAAGAGTTTGGAGTGAAGTGTTTCAAACCCTGAAAGAAAACAACTTCCAACCCAGATTGATCTACACTGTAAAACAATCTTTCAAAATTAATGGAAAAATAAGATACTTTCATGATAAAGAACAACTGAAGGAATTTATGACTACCAAGCCAATCCTATAGAGAGTGCTAAAGGATATTCTAGAGAGAAATAAGGATGGCCATGGTTCCAGGAAGAGCAGCAGAGGAGGATGACCAAAGAAGACAGGTAACTGAATGAAGGGAAAAAGTGGAGGGCCAACAACAGGAGGATAGCATGGCTGAGATAAACCAATGTATGCTGGTTGTAACCATTAATGTATATGGTCTCAGCTCAGCAATTAAAAAATAAAACACCTGGAGAGTGGATCAAGAAACAAGATCCATCATATACTGTATGCAACAAACACATTTAACTGGAAAGGAAATTCATAGACTGAAAATCAAAGGAGAGAAAACAATTGTTCCATGTGACAGGAGACCAGAAAAACCAAGAGTAATTTGCCCATCAACTGCAGAATGGATAAGATATGGTATTTTCATGCAGTGGAAAGCTACCCAGCTATAAAATAGCATAATCTCTAGGCTCATGTAGGTAAATGGATGCAACTGGAGATCATGTTCATGGATGAAATAGTTTGAACTCATACACAAGAACTCATATACATGAACCCTAGCATAAGAAACAAAGGAATTAATGGGATCCAAAAGCAAAATAGTATCTAGGATGGAAGGGTGGTGACTATTGTTAATTTCTTATTATCTTGTCTTGAGCTCTTGTATTGTTTTCACAAGTTTGTTAGGTTTGGCTTTGTTCTGTCTTGTTTTATTAGATCTTACTTTGATGGTATAGGTAGCTGTTTTGATCATAATGGGATGTATTATGGTAATAATGGTTGGTTTCCTATTACATTGTTTTGAAGTCTTATAGTGCTTTCATTCGTTTAATTGGTTTTATTGTTTTGCTTGATTTTATTATGTGTGATGATGCAAACAGGTCTTTTCTTTTCCTTCCTTTCTTCCTTTCTTCCTTTCTTTCTTTTGGCACCAGGGATTAAACTCACAAGCTTGCTTTTGCCAGGCAGGTGCTTAGGCCACTGAGCTGAATCCCCAGCCACATGTGAACAGCTGTTTTGAAGAAAACAAAATATTGATCCTACCATGAAGGGACTCAGGGTGCAGCACACAAAGGCAGTCTGCCCGCCCTCCTAGTAGGGGCCTCTGGCCTGAGCTGGGAGGAGAACGAGCAGCCCCAGAGCTCTGACCATGGAGGGACTCAAGGCGCAGCACACAGAGGCAGTTTGCCCGCCCTATCGGTAAGCACCCCTGGCATGAGGCAGGAGAAGAATCACTCAGCAGCTCCCAGGAGCCTACTGGTGAGCAGGCTAAGAATTAACCCTCCCCTCATTAGCAAGTGAGCCAGAGATCTAGACATCTCTTGAGAGGTTGACCATATGCAATGTAGTAAATAGGGGGGATTTCCTTCTATCATCTCTTTGAAGGCAAATATTGTTATTATTGTTTTGCTTTGTTCTGATTAATGATATTGCTCTATTCAGTATTCTGTTTTGATAAGTTCTAGAATGTCCTGTATTTCCTTTGATTTGGCTGTACCTTATTGAAAGAACAACTGTTGTGAAGATAACGGGATATACTATTGTAACTATTACTGTTATGCCAGTAACCTGTTGAGGGTTTCTGTACCAATTTCATTGCACTCTCTCAGTTGGCTTCGTTCCGTCTTGTTCTGTTGTATTTTGCTAATAATAAAAAATTAAAATAAATAAAAAATAAAAAGTAAGTAACAACAAAACAGATCAGTAAGGTATTGTGCAAGGTGAAACACGATATAATTAAACAGATAATGGACTTGAAAAGCAAAAGGAGGAAAAGAAAGTGGTTTAAAGGATATAACTGCATGTATGTTTAAGTGTGTAGGATAGATGACCATGTTCCTGGGTTTTTGTTGGATCATTGAATGGAACTGTTTGCAGCCTCACTGTTTGTCCACCTTGTATGCTTTAATTTTGTAAATTGAACAACTATATCTAGAAGACAATATGTAGTTTATCAACTAGTGATTTCTTACTGTTTTTTTTCTTTTCCTTTGAAATTCTGTATTGTTTCTTTCCTTTTTTCTGTTTTGCTTTTTTTTCTCTTTAAATAAAGTAAAATAAAAAAAAAAAGAAAACAAGATACCAGCTATTAGGTAGCCATTGCTGATTTCCTATCATGTTGTTTTGAAGTCCTATCATGCTTTGTTTCTTCTGTTTTGATTGGTTCTATTCTGTTGTGTTTTATTTGATGCTATTATGTGTGATGGTATGGACAAATTTTGAGGAAAATGAGATATTATAGTAGCCACTGTTCATTTCCTGTTATCTAGTTTTGAAGTCCTGTAATGCTTTCATTCTTTTGATTGGTTTTATTATAACTATTTTGTTATGTTTGATATCATTGTGTGTGAAGGTATGGCCAACTATTGTGAAGAAAACAAGAGACATTAGTGTAGCCACTGTTGATGTCCTGTTGTCTTGTTGTAAAGTCCTGTGTTGCTTGCATTGTTCTGTTCTGATTTGCTTTGTTCTGCTTTCTTTTGTTTTACTCTCTTTAAAATAAAAACAATTAAAACAATCAAAATGGATCAAAAGTTTAAAATAGAAAAATTGAATATAAAGATAGGTAAAACTCTTGAAGAGATAGGCACAGACAGACTTTTTGAACAAAACTCCAATTGCATAAGAAATAACATTCTTATGTTCTATATAAGAAATATATTTAACTTGAAAGAAGGTTTATGAACTGAAAGTCAAAGATGAGAAAATAATGCTCTATGTGACAGGGAACCAGAAAAAAGTGGGAGTAGCTCACCCATCAGCTGCAGATTGGTTGGAAAGACATAACACTATTATACAATAAAAACTACTCAGCTATAAGGAAGGAAAACCTTGAGGCTCTTGTAAGTAAATGGATACAATTTGAGATCAAGCTCAGGGCTAAAAAGGTTCAGAACCACTTAGGTAAATTGTGGGTTGCCTCCCTAATCTAAAAACTAAAGGAGTTAGTGGGATACAAAATGTACAATGCACCCTGTGAAAGTGAAAGGGGAGGAATTGTCTAAATAGGGAAGGCAGAGGACATTGATAATCTTTTATCATGATTTGAAACCCATATTGCTTTCATCACTCTGTTTAGTTTGGTTATATTCTGTTCCGGTTTGTCTACTTGTACTAGATCTGAGGGCATAGACAGCTGTTCCAAAGATAGCAGGATATACTACAGTAACCATTTTAAATTTCCTATTAACTTAATCTAAAATCCTGTATTGCTTTCATTGCCTTGTTTTGACTGATTTTATCTGAATCTGTTATGTTTGATAGTATCAAGTCTGAGAGTATAGGCAACTACTCTGAAGACAGTAAGATTTGCTACGATACTCATTCTGGTTTGATTATTACCCTCTTTTGAATTCCTATAATGTTTCCAATGTTTTGTTTTTATTGATTTTTTCCTGTATTGCTATATTCAGTTGTATTGTAACTGATGATATGGGCAATTCTATTGAAGATAATAAGAGACATCATGGTAATCATTGTAGATCACCTTGTATTGTGGTTCTAAATTATGTACTATGTCCATCCTTTTGTTTTGAATGACCCCATTATGTTTTTTTTCCCATTTGGTTTAATTCTTTTTAAAATAAAAATAAATAAAAAAGAAATAATATCCAGTATCAAAAAATCAAATTATATAGTACCACATTTAAAAAACTTCTGTACAATGGAGGAAACAAACTATAGAGTGAAGACACAAACTTCAGAATGGGGAATTTTTTTGTCTGATACTCAGTACTCTTTGGACAGAGGACTAATATCTAAAATTATAAAGAACTAAAAAAAAAGACCCCTCCCCAAAAAGATCAATCAAAAAATAAGCACTTGAAATGAATAGATACTTCTCAGAAAAAGTACAGTACAAATGGCCAATATATACATGAAAAAATGTTCAGCATTTCTGGCCGGGAGAGAAATGCAAATTAATACAACACTGGTATTCCATGTTACTCCAGGAAGAATGGTTATTATCAAGAAATCACATAATAAATGCCTGAGAAGCTACAGGGTGATTAAAGTCTACATCGATTGTGGAAATGTAAACTAACACAAACATTATGTAAATCAGTATAGTGATTCTTCAAACTAAAACTAGAAATTTTATTTGACCCAGTTATTCCCTTCTAAATATCTCTTGAAAGAGTTATAGGCATCATGTCATAGTGATACACTCATGCCCATGTTTATAGCAGCACAACTTGTAGGTAACTCTTGGAAGCAGCCTCTGTGTCCATTGATAGATAAATGGATAAACAAAATGTTGTATATATGTGAAGTGAAGTACTAATCAGCTATAAAGAGTAAATTTGAGTCATTTGTAGGAAAATGTATGTACTTTGGGACCATAATGTTAACATTTTCACAACAAGGCAGTAATTCCTATGTCTTGCTCCTGGTCAGATTGAACCACTGATGATGCATGCATCACTGTCCCATCAGGTAGCTTTTTATTAATTTTATTAGTAAAGAGACTAATTAGTAAAGAAATAGAAGTGATTAGATCCACTTATACCACCAAGTTGCTTGATGGGACAATCATACATGTACACAGTATGTCAAATAAAATAAATCGGACACACAAGTGAAATAAATCAAATTTCTCAATACATCTCATATATGAGAAACCCAAAGATAAATCATTTAAAGAGAAGAATATAAAAGGTAGATAATATGAAATAGTTGATAGATCCTCTGCAATTGGAAAGGGAACTAGAGGGAGGGAGGGGAAAAATTAAGATGTGTTATACACTTGTACCACTTGGCCCTTTTATTATATACAGTAATCTTGTACAGTAGTAATAAACATAAGGAAACAAGAGCAAAAAGGAATAGGTTTGTTATCTTCAGGGGAGGTAACTTTTGTTGCTAGGGATATACCAGAGGGACTTGAGAAGTCACAGATTTAGGTTCATCTAACTCTGACAGTTCTCAATCTGTGTCCTTCCTTCCTACTTAGCAAACAATGTATATCACCTAAAATAAAGATCTGAGATGTAGCTCAGTGCAAAGGCCTTGGGTTGTAGTACAGAGATGGTGGGATAATTATGATAATAATTCTCTGGTTTTCTCATGGTCTAAGCCAAGTTTCTAAAGCCTCAAAATTATAATTTTGTTTTTGTAAATTCTCCAGATTTAGTGTCTTGTCCCATAGGTGTTATGGTAAATAATTCTGACATGATAGCCAGTACCATCATTGCTTCATTTCAGTGGGCACTTCATCCTAAACAACTGCATATTGTCATTTAAATAATTTTGATCTTGCTGTATATTGTGTACCACAACTATTCCATTTCTACCTGCAAAGAGCTTTCAAATAGGTTAGGCACAGCATATTAGAGACTCATCTTGAGATCATATCTAATAACAAGAACAATATTATTGAATGTCTACTCATGAAAACAGAAACCATTCTAGATTTTTCATCAAAGAGATGTTAGCAGAGAGGGTTTTGGTTATGTAAGTACCACAAGATCTGAGGAGGCAAATAGGGGATGTTAATATAACCCAGATAACAACAATATTGGGAGCTGCTTCTCCTCCTAAGGTTGATAAAAGCCGGAACTGCTTGGAGAGAGCAAGGACCAGGGAGGGAGGCACTGTCTAGAGGGTTAGCAGCTTTAGAGAGTGCTTGAAGTTCATCTAAAGAGGGAGAAATACTTAGGCTTCTTTACTTCTTCTGCCCTCAAGTAATCTACGGGTACTTCTCACTGGACAATTTTTTGAGAAGCCGGTTGTCAGAGGAGCCTGGAAATAAAATTTCTATCATAGAAAAGTTTGAGAAGGATTTGGAGAGATTTGAGACCAAATAGGTAAACGACTTCCCCAATGGTTGAGTAAGGATGGAATGAACCTGGAACAAAAACTGGACTTATATTGATTTTGTCATTAAGGTTGTTCCATGACTTTTTTTCTTTATTCATGAATATTTATAAAGTCTTTCAAGTTCTTTATATGTGAAAAGAATATAGATTTTTATTGTATTCTAAACATTAATAGCTTCTAGTGATAATTTCTAACGTTACCCTTTAGAAATTGTCTTTTCCTTATTTGATGATTAGACATTTATTTTTAACCTGATATAGTAGCTCAGTAACCTGAGATAGTAGTTCTTATATGTTTCTACAGTTCTCTCTTTCCTGACATCTCTCTGTGTCCCAGAAGCAATAAGTAATTTTGTTTTTCTTGGAAATATCATTACATTTGATTTTTATCTCTTCTATAAAAATAGTGTATGTGCCTTTTATAGCATTTAATCTCTTGAATCAGGGGCTTTATAGCATTTGTTTTAGTATTTTGTATTATACTTAACATTTAGCAATATAACACTAATAATATTTAATATTATTAGTCAATCTCTGATTAAGCCATTTAATTTTAGAATGAGAAAAGACCTAGAAAATAATCTAGTACTGACTCCAACCTATTGTTGTCATAATACTTCATTGAATGTCACAAATTAGAGAATAGTTTGTTAAAATCTCTAAAGTTATCATTTTATATTACTTTAAACTCTTAGTGATGTCATAATCAAGAGAAATAATACAGATAATGTTTGCCAAACTACTTTGATAGAGTTTGTTTTTTGACCATATTTAGAGAATAGAGGAGAAAATGACTTTTAAAGTCTTTAGTGTGTGTCCTCTGTGTATGGGTTTTTGTGTTGTTGCTGTTTGTGTTTTGAGACAGGGTCTTACTGTATAGTGCTGGGCGGCCTTGAACTCACTGTGTTGCCCAGGATGGCTTTGAACTCAGCACTCCTCACGCCTTAGCCTGAGTAATGGGATTATAGGCATATGCTACCATATATGCCACCAGCAGTTTTCTCATTTTTGAAGTATAAATATTTCTGTTATACTATAATTTTTCTTTATTCTTGTAAGAAGTTTATAAAGGAATTGTTTTCATTTTCATTTTTTTTCTCTAGTTGGTTCTCTTAAAGAAGAAACTCAATTGGTAAGGTAGTGCTTCCTTTCAAAAATATAAATTTGTAAATTCTTATACATATCATGGAAGCAAATTTTTTAAGAACTTTAAATGTTTGAATGCTTGATCTTGTCATCTTGCAGACATGTTTTAATAATGGTTCATGAACTAAGAAATCTGTTTATAGCTGTCAAGCTATGAGAGCCAGATTGCCAAGCTACGGTCTGAAGTTGAAAAAGGAGGAGCATTGCGACAAAGTCTGGAATATGACCTGGTTGTTGCCAGAAAGGAAATTGGTGTTGAAAGACGGGCTGCTGAAGAAAGGTTAGCTGAGGCGCATAGAATCCAAGAAGAACTCTATAGTAAGACTATTTCTATTTCTTCCCGTGTTTAGGGTTATAACCTCTATATCATGTCTTACTGTTGTGCATCCGTATATGATCGGAGGGGTAGGGTTTCGATGCATTGATTGACCTTTGATTGACAAATTTTCCCTAGTATCTGGCAATTATATGAACATTTATCTATTTTGGATTATTTTATTTATTTATTTTTGTGTTGTTAGGGTTTGAATATGAAGCCTTGCATATGCTAGGCAAGTGCTGTACCACTGATCTTCCACATCAGCCTCTTTTATTTTGTGACAGGGTCTTGCTGAACTGCCCCTCCTGGCCTTGAAATTACAGTATTCCTGCTTCAGTCTTGTAAGTAGCTGTGCCCAGACAATAGTCAGTTTTGGAGCCACTGTGCTCAGGTGTTAATCAGTTTTGGAGCCACTTGTTCCATGAATAAACAGAATCATGAAAGAAGTTTTGTTTTTAAAAACATTTATTCTAGGCCACGAGAATCAAACCTCTGGCTTGAGAATTTGTATGTGCAAGAAACACTGCAGGTGATATTTTTCATTAGCTGAGTGTAAGAACCACTACTGTTGCTGGGGATTTAGCTCAGTGGTGTAAGTGCTTGCCTGGCAAGTGCAAGGTCGTGAGTTTGATCCTTGGTACAAAAAAAGAAGCACTACTGTTGTATCAGGACATGGTGGTGCATGCCTGTAATCTGAGCACATTGATGGGGCTGAGGCAGAAGGATCTCATGTTAAAGGCCAGCCTGGGCAATTTAGCTACTTGGTGAGAGTCTGTTTCAAAATAAAAAGGCTAAGATGTAGCTCAGTGCAAAGATCCTGAGTTCAGTCCTTAGTACTGAAAATGAAAAAGCTATTATATCAGAATTGGACTTAAAATCTTTTTACTTAAGTATGAATAAATACATGTATAAAGAAATTTACCTAGATCACTGTAATTCATAGCAAGAACCTAGATCATGGCATACAAAATTATCAAGCGCTCTTTTAGCTTGATAACTGCTATTCTACTGTAGTTCTTAACAGCATGGATCAATTTTTTTTTGCATACAGAATCATATGCTATATATTTTATATCTAGCTCCTTTCTGTTAACATTGTGTTTGGCAAATTTATGCATATTGTTGTATGAACTTGGTACTGATGTTTAGTGTTATATTGTATAAACATAACCACACGTATATTGTTTCATTTACTGTTGATGGACATTTAGGTGGCGTCAAGTTTTTGTTTATTGAGAATAATATTGCCAGCCAGGTGTGGTAGCTTGCCTTTGTAATTTCAACTACCTGGGAAATGGGAGGTAGGAGATTTACAAATTTCAGACCAGCCTGGGCAACTTACTGAGGCTTTGTCTCAAAGAAAAAGGAATCCTGTTACCAATATTCTTGTGTGTAGTGGTTTTAGTTAAGATAAACTGAATATCAATTCAGATTTAGATTTACTGGTTTTTTGTTTTTTTTTTGGTTGGTACTGGGGTTGAACCTAGGGCCTTCAAAATGAGCTCTACCCCATTGCTTTTTATCTTTTGTTTTGAAACAAGGTCTTTCTAAATCACTAAGTTGCCCAGGCTGAGCTTGAATTTGCAATCCTCCTACCTAAGTCTCCCAGAGTGCTGGATTACAAGCATGCATCACCATAATTGCCTTAGATTTATATGTTGTTTCCATCACTTCTTTACTGATATTTGAATGTAGGTTGTTTTTAAGGATGAGATGAGAAAAATGAAAGTGTTTTGTTATGTGCATGGGGCCAAATAAATGGTAGATTATAATTGTTACAGTACTTAAGATCCTTAGTTTTGGCTAGTTGCCTTTGGTTATTGACGGTAAGAGAGATTTTTTGATTACTTAGGAGAGAAAAAAATACTCTTTTCTCATCCATTGCAAGGTTTATGGATGACACTCACAACATGGGTTCACAAGAGCAAACAAAAAATTTATTTTAAAAACTTTTATGTGATATAGGACATTTCAGAAATTGAAGATTCAAAGACTCAGGAAAAACTGTATTTTTATACTAAATCTGATGAGAGATGAGGATAGTTGCACAAAAATATAATTGGATGGAAAGAATATAATATGGTAATAAATTTGGGAGAATTCAGCAAGGTCTGTTTGTGTCATAGCCTTCCTTTCTTCCTGTCACATAAGGGCCTTCTGGTTTACTTTCAGGGAAGGTAGGTTAGACAGTGACATTTCTAGGTTATATTACTTGCTTCAGGAGACTTTTGGGGTAGAAAAGAGAGCAGGAGAGAGCCAGAGAGTTCTTATTGCTTTTAGAGCCGCCCATATTCTTGAGCTCAAAAATACTCAGTATGCTATGGTGCAATAGTTTGGGATGTCATATTCTCACAGTGACTTTTGGTATTTAATAACTATACAACAATTTGAGTTTAGCAATGTAAGTAGGGAAGGCAGTCAACATAAAAAGTGAAAGTGACTTCATTTAACTATTAGGAAATTGAAGTCCAGGGAAAATGGGAAGTTATTTACCCAAGGTCAAGCAATTTCAGAAGATATTTACAGAGGACAGTGACAGAATGGCCGTCAATAATGTGATGAGTGCTTACCTTTGCTTATCAGGGAAGTACAAATTAAAACTATAGTGACCATCACTACATATTTATCAGATGGCTCTAATTGAAAAGACTGTTAGTATCAAATATTGATGAAGATGTATAGCAATTTATACTTTCTCAGAGGAGCATAAAATAGTACAACTACTTTGGAAAAAAGCCTGATAATTAAAAAATTGTCCTATGATCCAGAAATTTCACGGTTCAGTATTTTCCCATGGAAAAGAAGATACAAAAGACTTCTGTAAGACTTCATGGCAACTTCATTCATAGTAAAAAACTGGAACCTCACTTAACAATGTCCATTGACAAGAAAGTGAAGAAGTAATTTGTGTTACATTTATATAATGAAATACTTAGAAATAAAAATGAACCAACTAATATGTGCAATAACATGAGTGAATCTCAAAAAAACATTATGCTGAATGAAGGAAACCTTATACAGTGAGGATATTATATATGATTGTTCTATATAAAACTTTATCAAAGGAAAAACAAATTGTTGGCGAAAAACTGAACAGTGGTTCAGTTGGCTATGGGGATTGACTGGGAAAAATATGAGAGAACTTTTGGATAGAAGGAAATATTCTATATTTTGATAGGGGTTTGGGTTTGCAAAACCTCTTTGCATGGTGTCCTAAGAGTTGTGCATTTTACTATATGGAAATCTTACCTTTTAAAAAAGTCTTAGCAATTGCAAGGTCCTGAGTTTGATTCCTGGTACCTTCCTCCCACAAAATGGTATAACTATTATTGCATTATGGTTAGTGATATCCATACTCATTTATTTAGTAGTGTAATGTACAGATGATTGTTTCTTCTTTGAAATGCATAAAGAAATATGATAGATCAAAGAGTGGTTAAATGAGTAAGTGATTGGATAGATGAATGAGTGATAAAGTAAATGTAGCAAAATACAGTTGTAGAGTTTAGGTTGTGTATGCATGGTGTTCATTGTGTACTATCTTCAACTTTGTGTATTTTTAAAAAATTTTGTAATAAAATTTTGTGGCTAAAGTGGAATATTAAAGATAATCTCATAATAATGGAAAGAATAGAAAAATATGTCAAAAAATTTGAAGCTGGAAAGCAAAGGGATGAGGAATTAAATGATTTAGCATGCCTCAGACATCAGAATAAGCCAGGTGTGAAGAAAGCTGGCACACAACTTCTTGGTCAAAGAGCTCATGGCTGAATGCACCAGATATCTTTGGAATTAGGAATGAAAGTAATGGTAGGGGGTAATTTAAGAAGGGTTAGAAGAAAGCTGCTTGACCTGAAGTTAGATCCTGAGATCACTTTCTCAAGAGTATTCTACTCTGTGATCTTTCCCACTTACCAGTGGAGATCAGGTGGTTTTAGCTCTGGAGATGATAAAATAGTCTTTCAATTTGCAAAATAGAATGTTCAATGCCAAGTGTTGAGGAGCCATTTTGTTTAGCTTTCCCAAAAGATAGTACTGAGATTCCTGTACTCCATGTAGAATTTGAAGGACTTTTTCTATGGGTCACCTGACTAAGCCAAGGAGAACAACCTAATGATACTGATGTTAGGGATTTCTCAATAAATATTCTACCTGGGTGTAGTGGTGCACACCTGTAATCCCAGCACTCTGGGAAGCTATGTCATAAGTTTGTTACCAATAGACAAATATTAAAATTTGAATTCTTGTAATTGAGTCTTAAAAAAGTAGTTGTATGTGTCATGACTTTATTTTTAATTGGTACATATTAGTAATACAGAATGAGATTCATTTTGGCTACTGGTACGTATGTATAATGTATTTTGGTTATTTTTATCCTCATTATCCCCATTACTCTTCTTCTTTTTCCTGACTCCCCTTCTGTATCTCTAATAATGTGTCTTGTAGTTTTCTGTTATCTCTGTCTTGACCTATTTAAAAAACATTTGATTTGTTTTCTTGAATAGGAGAGAAAGCCTTAGAATTGCAGTTGATGCTAGAGATACACCTAAACTTGGGTGTATCTTAAAGAATATGGTACACTAACTATTTCAGAGCCAAATCACTTTTGTTTGTGGGGAAAAGAGTGAGAAATTATACAGTAAGAATGTATTGAGAAGGAAAGGTTAAATATTTTGTCCTAATATGCTGTTAATGGAATTAGCTCCAATGCTTAAGCTTTTAGATGCCTAATGATGTAACTCATGATTATAAATATACCTGTTATGTTGTTAATAGATCAAAAGTCAGAGCTTCAAGAAAAAGCAAATGAGATTGAGAGAGTGTTTCAGGCTTCCCAGCAGAAATGGAAAGAAGAATGCAGGAGATTTGAACATGACTTGGAGGAAAGAGATAATATAATTCAAAATTGTAATCGAGAATATGATTTACTTATGAAAGAAAAAAGTAAACTAGAAAAAACTCTACAGGTAAGCATTTTTAATTGTTGTATTTATTTTATTTGCATTTTGAGGCAGGCTCTTTGCTTTATTGTCCAGGCTGATTTCAAACTCATGAGCTCAAATCATCCTCCCACCTCAGCCTCCTGTGTAGCTGTGTAGCTAGGTATGTTTATAATCACGAGTTACATCATCCTGTGTAGCTGGGGCTATAAGCATGTGCTATCATGACTGACTGTAACATTTTTAAAAATCCCATTTAAAAATTAGCCCAGTAAAATATTTTCATGAAAGAATTTTTCTATATGTGATATTATTTGAAATGTATCATACATTGTTGAAGTCATTCCTTGGTTTCCTTTCCCCTCTCTCCCTCTTTTCTTTCCTTTTCTGTAGGCATTTTTACTAGTCTCTTGTGTAACATGCTTTAGTAACCTTAATATATACACAGTACTGTATTTTGTGAAAAAGTTTGAGATCTTTGATCAAAGTTAAAAAGAAAATAACAAACACTTATGTGAGCATACTGTAAAAATATAACCTGTAGTCCTTTGGTCTAGCTGTATGAAAAATTTGAATTTTAGAAACATAGGCTCTAGATTTTGATTTGAATATGCAATATATATAAAAAAGTATGTTTGATATGATTTTCACTATCTATGAGGGGCATATTCTATGTAGTCTTATGAAGTGAGAAATACTTAATTTTATTAAAATTATTCTGAGCTATTTATTTGCCTACTTTTTTTTCCTTTTACTCTAAAGTATAAGTGTGGTTTAGGGTTCAAGTTGCCTACACTGAAAAGGTTGATTTTGAATTATTTATATTTGCCATTTTAAAGTTAAAAACAAAAATAACAAAGAAAGCATGATAAAAATGCTTTGTGTTTACCATTAGTGTTAATAGATTTTCTGAATTCTGGAAATGTATCTTCACCAAAAAAATAATTTTACAAAAAGATTTACTAAATGTCAAAGTTTTGACAAGAGTTCCTAGACATTGTCAGATCTACTTTTGATTTTGTCAGTAATCCTACATTGTTTCTTTTATTTACCATTTTATTCCTAGACCTACTCCTGGGCTCCATTAGTATTTGAAAGGCAGAAGTTTAGGTGAGGCTGGTACCACAAATCCTAGGGTGCGCCTCTGTAATCTTTGCCACATAAAATGCGTTGACTGTATGGGGAAAGAAGAGTGATGATGGCGGCACTCCTTTCAGTCAGTCAGTTTACACCTTATCACATATAATCTTGATATGATTGCTGTTGTAGCTTAGGAGAACTCTGCTAAGATTTTACACTGTTGGCTTTAAGCTGATCTGCACTGAGACCTTTGGAGGCTTTGGGGATTGAATAGGAGCTACTGTTTGCTTCTCAGGAGAAAAAAAGCTTCTGAGCTCTTGTGATGGTTTTCTATTAAGGAAAAACATAAGGGTAGTATTTATCACATAGCTCCATATGACACTGAGGCTTTCTTCTATAAACCACAGAATTTTCTCTTCCTGTTAATGGAGGTAGTTAAAAACCCTGTAGGCGTTTTAGGAAATTGGTCTTCTCAGGAAACCTGCATTTTATATTTTAAAGGGTTTGAACCAAATTAGGTTTTATAAATATTATATCCTTAGAAAAATGTAAAAGGAAAAACTTAAAATTATTTGTGGAACTAGAAATTAGTTGTGGTATAAACATAAAATTCTTATTTTCAAATTTTTAGCACGTAGAAGTTTCCTTATTTTGATTTATGACACAAAGTTCTTTTCTTTTCCCCTTTTGGAAATACATGATTCTCTGTCAGATTTGTATATAAGTTATCAAGGATTATCCAAACAATTTGTCCATACATAGAGATTTCTGTGTTGATTGAAATCTGTTTTGTCTGTATCATACTAGCCTCTGAAGTTAAATATTTTAGAAAAATTGAGTAAAATGTGAATGTATAGACAAATACATATTAAACTGCTTAAATGGTAGCCCTTGTTTCCTGTGTTCTGATAATCAAAATGACGGTTTGAGATTTTTAAATGAATTGTAGTAGTTTTAAACTGTCTATGTTAGGGAAAGCTCATTTGTTCACTTAAATGGGTGTTGAAGGATGAAAGATAACCTTTATTGATGCAGTAGTAAAATCATTTTATTTGTATAAAAGGAAGTGTTGGAAAAACATCAACTGGAGAAGAGTAAGATGGAATCGCATATCAGGGACACAGCATTGGAAGAGTTTAGATTACAAGCAGAACAATGGGACATAGAAAGAAGAGAGTTACAACTGATAGTACAGGTATTTAAAAATAATTCAGTTCCTTAAATATGTCTACAATTTTTATGATATTAAAATTTTATGCTATTAAAAATTATAGTAGGATACTTCACTTTAGGAAAAATAATCTCAATGTTTGATCTCTGGAAGGCCATGTTTCATTGTAGTTATAGGACAGTAGGATAACTGTTATAAATAGATAACACTACTGCTAGAGGTGGGTGACTTCCATTGCAGAAATTATGGCATTTTTTTGAGCAACATAAATAAATTTATTTTTTCAACTTATGATGTGAGACTAACAGCAGACTTTAATAGGATAAAGAAATAGAGTAGGATTTGGAGATATTAAATGTCTTTAAAAACCATGTAGTATAATGATTTTTAAGCTCTTTTTAAGAAGTGCACATTATCTTCTATCCCTCTTCCCTCTAAGCATACTGAATGCCCAAGGTTTCAAACAAGTCCTTTTGAAAATTACTGATTATATCTAACCCCTTTATAGATGATCAGATAAAGATTTAGCAGACCTGACTTACTCATTATAGACTGAGTGATTAATGTGGGAAAAGACTACTGGTCTGCAGATTCTCACTCCACTGTGTATGTTGAATGTTTTTCCACAACATTGTATGTATTTATTTTGAAGGAGAGAGGAGAAACTCAAAATGTTAATAGTAGTAATTGTGTATTTCAGAGGAAATTTGTGAACATGTAATGTAATTTAAGGAAAAACCAGATTTCCAAATAAATTTCTTTTAGTTCTTCCTTTATTTTGTGTTAAAATAATGTCTTTTTTCCTGTACAAAATGACAAGTTGAAATAGCCTTGAGATAGATATCAAAGACATATTTTTTCACAAGAATGAAAAATATCCTCTTAAGATAAATTTTATGGAACTTTGTGTTAGGAACAACTTTGCAAGATAGAAATTGCCAAAAATTATGCAGAGAATAGAAAGAACTTTATTTCTTTAAGAGTGAAAGCTGGCAATGATCAGTGGAAATACTGTATTTGTTGCATATCTAAGAATTGAGAACACCAACAAAAGTACAACTTTCCACACTTTTGGTCTTCATGAAATGCTTTTTTTCTTAGTCAACTGTAGAATTTGGAAGGACAGTGCAACCACTTTTTATTTTTAATTAAAAAAGGTTTCTTTTGGTGCACTGGAAGTGGAACCCAGGACTTTATGTACCCCACTCCCAGCCACTCATTAGTATTGTGAGTGTCTGTGATTTGTGTAGTTAGTTCATCTCTCCCTTTCTCCCTTTCTTTCTTTATGTGCTGAGTTAGGGTACTATAGATATAAAAGTGGTTGAGGCTAAGAGATATAACTGCATGTATGTTTGAGTGTGTAAAATAGATGACCATATTGCTGAATCTTTGTTGGATCTTTGAGCAAAACTGTGTTGTAGTCTGACTTTTTGAATATTTACTATGTACCCTTTAACTTTGTAACTTGAACAACTACATCCAGGATGTCAGTACGTAATTTATAAATTACTGATTTCTTAGTGGGGCTTTTTCTCATTCTCCTTTTTCTTTCTTTCTTTTAGAATTCTGTATTGTTGCTACCCTTTTTTCTGTTTTTTTTTTCTTCTCTTTAAATAAAATTTTAAAAATGTATAATTGCTATTGTAAAAAAGAGGAAATAGGAAGCGCTATAAAAGATATAGCTGTATGTATGTTTAGGTGTGTGGGATTGATGACCATATTTCTAGGTTCTTGTTGGATTGTGGAACAGATCTGTTTTCACTCTCACTGCTTTAGTGTCCACTTTGTGTGCTTTAATTCTGTAACTTGAATAACTATTTCTAAAATAACAATATGTAATGTATCAACTAGTGATTTCTTACTATTTATCTTCTTTTCTTGAAATTCTGTAATATTTTTACCTTTTTCCTGTTTTTTTTTCTCTTTAAATAAAAAAAAATATGAAAAAAAATTAAAAGTGGTTAAGGTATGTTTTCTCTCCTGGAAGATCTTTCAACATAAAGAGACATGTAAAGTTAGAAAATATATAGTAATGTAACACAGTTTATAACAAAATGCTATGGAATCCTAGAGGAGAAACTGGTTAACTACCTGGTAGACTGAAGAGTTTTTATGGAGCAGGCAGTATTTGAGCTATTATTAGTAACTGTCTTAAAGGCTATTAGGAGAAAACTAACTTCAGTCAGGGAAGATAACCCTTTCATTTGTAAACACTCTGAAGCCTGTATTATTACCAGCCAGAGTCCTAGACTTAAAAGTAGAATGTAGAGACTTCTATATAAATGTGCAGATGATATGATTTTGCTCCAGTTTCATGGTGGAGCATAGGAAAACCCCTATGAAACATGTGTGGTTATACCAAACTTTATATTGTCAGCGTTTTAATGATGATGTGGGGGAAAAGAATGAGGAACTAATACTCCCTGGTTACTACCACCAGTATCTCATTTTGGTACTTTTGATGGCATATTATTGTGTTTATCTTTGGTAACGGAAATATCAGCACTTTGTTTCTTAATTTCTTGTCTTTTATATTAACATAATAAAACTACATTTCCTTTAGAAACTATCACCTGAGTACATTAAAAAGCCTTTTATAAAACAACTTGAGGGATAGAGTAAAATTTCTTCTCTGTTGGCTGTAGATGGGTTTAGTTTTTCATACTGTAATTAGGTGTTGGTATCATACAGTATTCTGTTGTGTAAGCTCTCCAAGGGAGTTCCTTATTAAAAATAAGCTAAAAAAACAAAACAAAACAAACCCCTAACAAAACAAAAAACACCAGCCCTTCTTAGTGAAACCCTATCTTTTACAGATAAAAGTAGTATAATATTTCTTTCACCTGGGCTTTAGAATTCTGACTGTAGAAAGAAAATTTAAGTTTATGTCACATTCCTTTTCTTTCCCAGGAAATAGAGTGCTAAATAGAAGCATGTGTTTCCAAATGTTAATACCAAATGTTATTGGAATTACCTTAAAAGTTATCTTTTAGGATTGTGTTTCTCATTTTTTTCGACTTATGCCTTCTTTTGATAGGATATAGAAAATCTGCTTGTCTTCAGCATTATTTAAAATTTTGAAATAAAGGAATTGCAAGTTTACAACAGTATATTTGTTTTTTATTTTTTTAACAGTATATTTGTTGATCTTGAAAATATATTTGTTTACATTTGTTTACTTTTATATTTAAAAATTAAAATTTGTTTTTGTTTTCCTTGTATAGTTGCAATATGAACTTTGAGTATTCTTATTTGTCATGAGATTTTCCATTGTAGGAAGTGTATGACAGGCAGTGGTAAAGCTTTATTTTTAGAGTATCATGCCCCTTCTTTTTCAGTTCATCTCAATGTATATTTTATCAATAATACTGAAAGCATTCGCAAGATGAATATTATTGCAGAGAATCAGGTTATCATTTTCTCTTTTATTGACTAAATTTGTTGTAGTAGCTAGTAATTAATTGGGAGTTAGAAATGGTTTGGGAGTTTGTAATGGTTAGATTGAAAACATATCTTGAAACAGAAAAAGGAGGACGGGGTACAGCAAAAACAAGTGTTCATGCCAGGCAGAGGCACTGTAGATTCTGTGATAAGACAGCTTTTATGGGTTGGGGTGCTTATGTCCAAGACTGATCCAGTGATCTAGGGACAACTTGCAGGAAGTTACATGAAAAAGAAGTTTGTCTTAAATGATCAAGGACAGCAAGGAGCATTTGTTTGTAGTTTTTTTTTTTAAACTGCATATTGGTGTCTGGTTAGCAGATGGAATAGAAAATGACCATGGCATTGGTACTGCCTTTTTTTTCCAAACTGGAAAAATTTTTAATAACTTATGAAATTAAGTTTTGTTCATTGTAAAAATGTCCATAATTTAGGGAAATTTAAAAGCAGAAAATAAAGATCATCCTCATTTCCCCTCTAATTGCACTATTGATCTCAGAATATCCGAACGTATATTAATGTATTTAGTGAAATTACATTCCTGAACCTTTGCATCAACTTTTTGCCTTATTCTTTCAATTTTTGTCATGTAGGTATTCCTCTTATATTTCACTAATTTCTTACTAATAGACATTTTGTTTCTTCCAACACTTTTTGCTATAATTAAAAATGGCCACTGGGGTGGGAACATAGCTCAGTGGTGGAGCACTTGCCTAGCATGTGGGTGGCCATTGGTTCAATCCCCAACAACCTGCCTGCCCCAAAGGAAAAGATTTATCAGAATCCTTGTCCATAGCTTTGGACAGTTGTACAAGTGATTTTGTTGTTTTACTGGCTAGAAGTATAATTGCTCGGTCTGCAAGCATATGTTTCTATAATTATGATAGATGCAATACAAAGATAGTACTAATTAACAAATTATGTAGTATATAGAACTGATGTTTTGGAAAATTAGGAGGAACTTGTTCTGGTTCTATCATGAAGCAATCTTAGATTAATGTTATAGCTGTCTATATTGATACGTGTTATAAGCAAGAAAACTGAAGTACTTTTGCTCTGACATTAAGATTTTTCAGAATTGGAGCTATATTTTCAATTCTGAGAAATGTTTATATGTATATATAGAATGATACTTTTTGTTCTGTGTTTCTGGAAGATGTGGAAAGGAAAGTTTTTTTTTTCTTTTTTCTTTTTTTGCTAACAGCACAGTGCGGTTTCCTGTGGTGTTAAAAGTCAGTTCAAAAACAAGTCTCATTTGTAAAATAATATTTTAAATTTAATGGCTCCCTCTAGTGGCTAAAAGAAAAATATTCCTCAATTTCAAATGTTCTTAGTATGATTTAATCACCACCCCCCTTTACTTTGCCACTACCCAGTTAGCTTTTGATTTGATTAAAACATAAATATTGTGACACAAAATTTAAAGTTAAATTTATTTGAGGAGAGGTGGATTAATCTGTTACGTTTCCAACTTACATATTTATAAAACTATAAAATTAGGTAATTGAACATATGAAAAAACCTCAAGGGTTAATATGATCCATACCAGTACTATTAATATAACCAATACCAACGACATAGATTACATTAGTGTTTGTCATATTTGCTTCAGAATTAAGAACACATAATACATTGCCATATTATTGAAGACTGTTACACTGAATAATTACTTTCTCCATCTCAATACCATTCCATTCCCCAAACAACTTCCATTTTGAAGGTGTTGTTTTAATTTTTTTTATTTAAAGAGAAACAACAGCATGTAAAGGGTAGAGATAATACAGAATTTCAAAAAAAAAAGATAAACAATAAGAAATCACTAGACAATAAATTACATATTGTCCTCTTAGAAATAGTTGTTCAAGTTACAAAATTAAAGCATACAAAGTAGATATTCAAACAGTGAGAGTGTAAACAGCTATGCATGCATGAGGCTCTACATTTATTTCTATCCTTTTGGTATTAGAGGGAAAAACCTAGCAAGACAAAACAAAACAAATTCCTATAAAGACATGAAACCAAAAAGTCATATAAGACCATAGTACTAGGTGCTATACAATGATTACTGTGTTGTTTCTTATTATCTTCAATAGAATTGTCTATATCATCAGGCATAATTGAATATAGCAGTATAATTGAGTATAGCAGTAAATAACAATATTAGTAAAAGTAAAACATTGTAGACAGTATAAAACTTCAAAGGCAGGTAATAATCAAACCAGAGTGGATATTCTAGTGAATCTTGTCATCTTAAGTGCAGTTGCCTATACTCTCAGACTTGATACTATCAATCATAACAGCTTTGAATAAAATGTATCAATACAAAACAGCGATCTAACAAACCAGATTCAATTACGATCAGTCATGGTAAAACAGTGTAGGTTATGCAGAGCTTTAGATTAAGTTAATAGGAAATTAAGGATGATTACCATACTATATCCTGTTATTTTCAGGATTACTGTCTGTGCCCTCAAATCTAGTACAGGTAGAATGACTGGAACAGAATATAATACATCTAAGCAGAGTAGTGTGAGTAATGTGGGTTTTAAATCCTGGCACACTATTAACAATATAGTATATCAAGGCCATTTATGTTAGAGATTCTAGTAATCCTTCTCTGCCTTATTTCTGTGATGCTATTTTTCTGCCTTTGTTTGTCTACTTTTCTCCTTCATTCTACTGGCTGCCCCACTCACTGAGGCCTTTCTGCCACTGTTCCTAAAATCCTGGTATTTTTTTTTTCTCTCTCTAGAATGTCCTTCAGTATTCTCTGTAGGGTTGGATTGGTGGTCACAAATTTGCTCAGTTCCTCTTTGTCATGGAAGCATCTTGTTTCTCCATTAATTTCTAGTGACAGCTTTGCAGGGTACATCAATCTGGGCTGGAGGTTATTTTCTTTCAGGGCTTGGAATACTTTGCTCCAAGCTCTTCTTGGTCTGATGGTCTGTATCGAGAAGTCAGCCGTGATTCTGATGGGCTTACCTTTATAGGTAATCTGTTTCTTTCCTCTGACAGCTTCTAATATTCTGTTTTATATTGAATTTCTGGTATCTTGATTATTATATGTCTGGGTGTAGCTCTGTTTTGGTTGTAGGTGGCTGGGGTTCTGTATGCCTCACACAACTGAATGTCATTTTCTTTTCCTATGCTTGGGAAGTTTTCCTTAATTATTTCCATGAATAGCCTTTGTAGTTCACCTGTATGTATCCCTGCTTCTTCGTTCATGTTTCTTATTCTTAAATTGTAGATTCTCTTGTCATCTTCTAGCCTTTGTATTGTTACTGCCTGTTTCCTTGTTATTTTTAAGAGATCTTTCCTTTCATGATCACACATTGTAAATTTGTCTTCAAGTTTTGATAGTCTGTCCTTAGTTTCTTTTAAGGAGTTTTTGCCAGCTTTCAATGGAGTTTTTAATTTCCTGGTAGTCTCTTTGAATCTGCTTCATGTATTCTGTATTTTCTTTATATTCTTTATCAAATGTTTCTCTCCTTGTGTTCCTCTCTTCTTCCATCTATGTCTTCCTGAGAGATGCTTAGCATTTCTTTTATTACTCTACATATATCTTGCTTTACCTGATTTAATATTTCAGTTTTGAGCTTGTTTACAAGGTCCCAGAGATATCTCTTAATGTGCATTGAAGCCGTTTCTGATGTTGCATGTTTGCCACCCTCAGTCTCCCTTGTTTTTCCCTTTCCTGGATTAGTGCTCTCAGGGTTCTGGGCTGGGGGCCTCCTCCTGCCTCTCTCTCCTGTCATGGTCCTGGCTTCCTCCACACAGGTACAGTGAATGTCCTAGCCCCCTTCCCTGTTGGCCATGTTTCCTCTGAAGCACGCTGGTGAGGGACCTCCACCCTCTCCTGCCTGCTCTTGTCACTGAGGTGTAAGCAGGGGCTACTTATGCCTGCCTCTCCCACCAGGCCAACCAAACTTCAGGGGCCTTCACCAGGTTAGTGCATGCTAGGCGCAGGGAATTGATTTGGGATGGCTCATTTCATCCCAGCCAGGGGCATGGCCCAGTCCAAGCAAATCCCACGAATCTGCTCTGGGGAGAGAGCAACCAACTGTCACTCCCAGTTCAGGCTCCTCCTGCCTGATTCCAACATGTTGCCCATTTGGTTGCGCCCTTCCCATGAGCCGGGGGCATCTCATTCCCAGCACTGACTGAGGATTAATAAAGGTCCCTTTGCTGGCTCTACTTTCTGTTGGGCTTACCAACCCCTGACTTCAACGTGGCTATGGCTCCTGTGAGTGGTGGTGAGAATGAGTTTGGGCGGCTCTGTTGGCCGGTGTGAATTTGCGAATTCAGGCCCATGCAAAATTGGCGGGTTGCAGTGAAAATGCCTTGTCCGGTAATTTTAGCTGTGTCAATTGTAGCCCCAAGACTGCATGTTTGATGAGCTTTTTAATTTCTTCCTGTGTCAGGAGGATCCATCTCCTTCTGTCTGAGTCTCTCCAGGTTGTTTTATTCTTGCTTATGAGTTGTTTCTCCTATGAGACTTTGTATTTTGTTGCTCACTGATTGGCCATCTTTAGCTCCTCCCAATAGCGATTTTTAAATCATGTTCATTTTGAAACATTGTGGAAAAATACTTAGGCCTCTCTTGCCTATATAAATTAAAATATTATGATTCAAGCATAGATTTACTGTCTTTTCTTGTAATTTCTAGTCATTGATGGTTTATATACTTTACTGATACTTTTCCAGGAGCAAGACAGTGCTGTACAAAGTATGCACAAGAAAGTAGAACAATTAGAGAGAGAACATATGGAGTGCTCTGACCTTTTGCAAAGACAAACGAGTGAACTTGAATTTAGTACTCAACGAGAAGAGCGTCTTAGAAAAGAATTTGAGGTATGTTTTATCATTCTTTTATAATGTGTATGTTGTTAATGTTTTAATTTAAGATTAGAGAAAATTTTATGTTATAATAAGCATAGAACTAATTTTGGGGAACACATATGTTTTACATTTTTTGTTATATATTGTTTAAAAATTTTTGCACCTGAATAAAGAATTTTTCCTTTTCCCTTGAGTTTAAATGCGTCATTTTAAGCATATAATTCTCATGGAGTATTTGGGAAATATGAGAGTAACTATTCATAAGGTTGAGGAAGCAACACAGGAAAAGAGTGGGTATATTCTGATCCGAAATGGCAATAATAAAAATCTTGTCATTTCAGTCATTTATACTAGCTCATTTTATAGATATTTTTAAGTTGAGACTTCACTTCTTCACCAATACTTGTTAATATCCAGTTTTCTTTATCATAACTACCCTCTTGGGTTTGAAATAGTATCTGTTTTAGCCACTTTCCTTGATGCTAGGAGAAAATACCCAGTACCTGAAATTTAAAAGAAGAGCTTTATTTTTGCTTACAGTTTAGAAGTTTCAGTCCTTGCATGGTGGAAGATGGGAAGGCCTGGGTGGAGGAAAGATACTCATGACAGCCAGAAAAAAGAAAGTCAGGACAAGAATCAGGAAAGGAGAGACACCTTTCTGGGTCATGCCCCAGGGACCTGCCTCTTCTGATCAGATACTGTCT
Organism: Hydrochoerus hydrochaeris; assembly: GCA_004027455.1. NCBI lineage: Eukaryota > Metazoa > Chordata > Mammalia > Rodentia > Hydrochaeridae > Hydrochoerus > Hydrochoerus hydrochaeris. Next base: position 74,640 of record PVLA01006896.1, on the reverse strand, counting down.
CCTAATAGCAAGTTGGTGCTAATTCCTGCATAATCCAGTCATCTTCCAAACACAAGAGGCTTTTGAGTGGCAGTAGATCTAAACCACAACAGTATCTCATTGCTTTGAATTTCATTTCAGTAATGACTAATGATGTTAAATACCATTTCATGTGTTTATTGGCCATTTGTATTACCCTCTTTGGAGAAATATCTATTTAGATCTCTTTTTCATTTTTAGAATGGATTATTTGTACCATACTAATATAACTTGTTAATAATAGTAAAAACTGGGTATAGGTTACATATAGGAATTCTCAGTAGTAATGCTAAGTATTATCTGGGCAAAGATAAAATTACCCTCTTACCATATGTAGCTGGTTTTTAAAAATAAGATTAGAAAATGAATTAAAAATGAAATTATAGTCCAAGTAATATTTTAACTGCCAGGTATGGTAGTGCATACTTGTAATGTCAGCACTCAAGAGGCAGAGGCAGTATTTCCATGAGTAGGAGGCTGGCCTAGGTAACATAGTGAGTTTAAGGCCAGCCTAAACTACATAGTGAAACCCCATCTCGAAAAACAAAACAGAAAACATTTTTAAGCTTATGTTTTGCAGTGCTTAGCATGTTTTCAGGGCAATAAATTTAAGAATATATGACCATATTTTATATCACCATTTATACTATGTGAAAAATAAACATGCTATATGTTTTTACAAATGACCTTATAAAACCATAAAAATAGACTTACTATTTTAAATATTAGAATAAAAAATCTAGATGTCTTTAGGATGCCATAAAATCCTATGATCATTACTAAAAACATTTTAATGACCTTATAGTTGTGAAGAAGTACTAGTTAGTTATAATTTAATTTCTGTTGGTAGAATTTTTGGTTCTGTCTAATTTAAAAAACTTTTAAAATATGTTATGAATAAAGCAGTTTTGATATTTTCCTCTAAAATACTTTTTTTTTTTTTTTTTTTGCGGTACCGGGGATTGAACTCATAACTTTGTGCTTGCCAGGCAGGTGCTTTTGCCACTGAGCTAAATCCCCAGCCCCTCCTCTAAAATACTTAATTATTATGAGTTTTAAAATTGGTTTATGTTACAGATATTTAGACTAGCTTCATTTTTACTTTATGGTTTTTCTTAACCAATTGGTAAATTTTTTTTGTAGTAGGAGGTCTCTGGTTTTGGGTGGTGTGAAGCTTGGCAGGTAGCCTAGATAATATCTATTATTATTCTAAGAAATGGGCAGGTTAAATCTTTTGACTTATCTGTGATCCTTCATCTTTAGATATCTGTAAATTTTTTCTCTAAGTGAATATACTTTGTATTAGCTATTTGTCTACATGGTGACGTAATGAACAAGAAATTAAATTTCTAAAGGACATTATATGCTATTTTCATTCAATTTTGGAGACATTAAGTACCAGTAATTCTAGTTACATCTAAGAGGTATATTCAGAGATACTGAGATAATAAGAGGAAAATTGTTAATTTTAATTTAAATATGTTTTTTCTGTCAATAGTATTAGATTGAAAGCAACCAATATTACATGCTTAGCCTAATGCAAATTTTCTAGCTTTTCCTGAAGCTGTTTAACAGTTATGTTTCATGAAGGGTGATTTCTTATGTGCTTGAGTCAAAGAAATATATATATGTCATATATTTAAAAAATCTGATAAACTGTATACCATTGTGTGGCTTAATCATTGTAACATGGATCAATGGTTTCTTAGATTAAAAAAAAAACAACCAAAACAAACAAACTCCCAGTCCAATTTTGTAAGTGTGGTGCTGGGAACCACAGGATCAAGGGAAAAGTGAACTGGAAAAAGAAATATCTATGGCGTTTATAAGCCTCTTTACAACTAGGGGAGTTTATTATCATGGGAAATAAGCTTAACTCAATAAGAAAGGAGAAAAGAGAAGATGCAAACCTAATTCTGAGAGAATAGAAGAGTCTCGAAGATTATAGTGGAGAGAGGAGTCTTTGCAAATGAATTCTGAATTGCTTCTGTCAGTCATATGCTATATTGTAGTTACATAAAGAAGGATAGAAAATAGCTTTTATATCTAAATATAGTGAAAAAGGAAAGAAAAAATATATTTCATATTTCATAATTGTCTACAATTATGGTAGACAATTATGGTAGACAATTCTTAGGTAGCCTTATATAATTCATCTTTTTAAAGCCATCATGTGTTTATGGGAATCATTATAAAGTAGGTAAATGATGAGATCGCTGGGAATATATGGTCACACTTATAATTATCACAAAATTAAGTACAACATTTTATATTCATAATATGTTAAAACATTTGTTAAATCATGATTTCTTTGTTGCCAGAAAAGGTCAAGGCAGTTTTTAAAAGAAACTAAATTAGTTTATCACTATGGCAATCAGAATTTGTGATCCACAAATTCTATTCATAATACTTCCTATTTTTTATTATGCCTAAAGTTAATATTATTTTTTCCATTAAAGTATAAGTTCAGTATTGTAGTTCATTATTCATTTCTTGCTGAATAAGAAAATTGATGTGTTCTCCATCATCTCATTGTTTTAATATGTACTTTGTGAAACTTGTAAGATTTTGCTTGTTGCTGTTGTGACTTTAGATTTTTTTTTTCTACCCTTAAAAGTGCAGATTAACCACGGTCAGTATAACTAACACAGAGAGCTCTGAATATTTGTTGTTTAGCTGTTTTCTGACACTACTATCCACAGTAAGGACTGGTTTAAGTGAGCTTGTTTATGTAAAATAATCTGGAAGATTTTGGAAACAAGTATGATTTTACCATTAAGAAAATGATTACAAATGAATTGTCACAGCAGAGAAATAAAAGGACTGCCTCTTAGAGACAAATCAGTTTTCATCTGTAACACAGGCCTTTTTCTTGGAGTGGAAATGCTCATAGAGAGGTCAGTGACCACTTTGACCAAGGACCTGGCATGGTGTCTAGGATATTGTGGGTACTCTTTAAATGTGGCATTCTCTTTTGAAGTATAATATGTAACAATGAGATTATCATGCAGAAAGTACAAATATATTCATTTGTTTTTAATAATCTTTTAAGCATTTCTATACAGTGGCATTTGCTTAGCAGGATTAACCTTTAATGCATTTGGACTTCTGTTACTGTACAATCCAGTAAATTGGACTTCCCTGAGGAGGCCAGCTATTTACTTCTACACAGCAGTTCCCATGCTCTGGCTCACAAAGCAGCTTTAATTTTTCCTTCGAGTAGAGTTGTTCTTATATATTGTGCTGCCTACATAGAAAATAAGAGTGTTACTTAAATGCATACCTTTCAAATTAGAGTGCCTCATTATGATTTGAAATATTATATACTACATACTGTAGTTTTTTTTTTTTTGTAAAACACACGTTACTGTAAAAGCCAAATAAAAAGACTTGTTTGAGAACTGTAGAATGTTAACATTCATTTGTAAAATTTGTTTCAATGACAATGTAAGTAAGTTCTGTCATGTAGAAGGGACAGTTAGCAGAATAAATGCTTACTTAAAAAATATCATTCAGGCCGGGGATATAGCTCAGCAGCACAGACCCTGCCTGGCAAGCACAAGGTTGTAAATATAATGGTACCATTATAAAAAACCCCTCATTAAGGGTCAGAGTAATATTATAACTTTTTAAGATATTTTATTAAAATAAGTATGATAATCAGTAAGGGTCTCATAGATTGTTCTAAGCTAGAACCTGGAAACTTTGGCTCTTTTTGGTATCTTTTTGTAATAAAAATAATTCAAGTACTTGTTTTATAGGGTTCAAAATATAACTATCTTCCCCTTCATCCAGGTGAGCAGTCAGTATTATAGATAACTGTCAACACATATAATAATTATTTAGAGTCACTAAAATACAACCAAATAAAATATGCTTAGCATTAAAATAGATATTGTAAAATTAATGTCTATGATGATCCGATCCCTTAGAATTATCTTTTTGAAGATGGATCACTACCATATTGGTTATTTGTAAAAGTATCCAATATTGGAAATTATCTGGTGAAAAATTCTGGAAACATAGTTAAATAAACAATCACTTTGTATTTACACAAATTATTGGACATTCTGGGGTAAACTTTGTAACTATTTAGTAAAGTGTGCTATATATCACACTACTGAAAAATTGCTACCTAGTATGTATTTATATGATGTTTCCTGTATTTTTCTTGAGTCTATCTTAGTAGGCTAGATTTTATAGACAAATGTTTTTTGCTTGATTAATTCCTGTATGTGTATCCTCTTGAGTTGAATATATTGTATTTGTGGAGGAAAGAATGTAGTAGGAACTTTTGGTGTGTGTTTTGTTGCTCAGTCTTCCAGCATATGCATTATACATATGTTTTCTGAACTTCTGAAATAGGCCCATGGAAGCTGTAGAAGCAATTGTGGTGTACAGAACATCTGCTATGTGTGGTTAGTTCTGCTGCTGAATTAAAGGGGACAGCTCATGCCTCATTTGTGATAAAGTAATATGTGTGGGTTGGGTAGGAGAGATCTTTCTTTACGTTGCATTCTTCAGTGATGGACAGCTTTCTCTCTCTCTCTCGCTCTTTCACTCTCTCTTTTTCTCTCTCTCATTCTTTTCTTATTGGGTCCTGACCAGATCCCCAATCTCCCAAATGAGTGTACGGTGGAGGTTCAATAAAAAGAGACAATTGTATGATTTTTTTTAGGGCTCCAGGAGGGTCAAAACCCTTTAATTAAGCTTGTGACTCTGAGGGCTAACAAAGACTTCTCTGGATCAGTTCACTTTTAATAGGTCCAAGGACAAAAGGCAGAGAAGCTGAGGAAAGTTCAGGCAATGAGCAGGATCTTGGGAGTCTCTTCAAGGACATCTCCAAGTAATGTATCAAGTCAGTTTAATAGAACAGTCTTATCATGAAGGCATGGTAGGAGTGAGACAGTAGGAGTAATTTCTGCAGCTGTGGTCTCTATCTACTGAATTGGCGTTGGAGCCAAGTGTCTGTAACTGTGGCCTTATCTTGCCCTTTGAGGTATCTCTGGCCTCACAGATCACTACAGACCTGTCAGGACCAGTGATTCATAGAGGTTCACTTACTATGAATCAGCTCCCATCGCCATGCAGGGGCGGAGGCCTAGGACAGACTCACAGATAAACATAGAAAGCCAATTAGTTAATTTTAAATCCTGCTCAGAGCTGCTTCGTAGTGGTCTCCAACAGTTTTTTTTCTTTTCTTTTCCTTATTTCTTTTCTTTTCTATTCTTTTCTTTTCTTTTCTTTTCTTTTCTTTTCTTTCTTGTCTTCTTTAAACAGGTTTTCACTGTGCAGTTCAGGCTGGCCTTCAACTCACTTTGTAGCCTAAGCATCTTCAAACTCCCAGTGATCCTCCTGCTTCAGTGCTAGAATTACAGGTGTGTGCCACCATGCCGGGCCATAGGCTCATTTTTCTTAAATGTTATAGTTTATTTAACTGGATTTAATGTTATTTAAGGAGATACAAATCAGATAATATATAATATATAACAATGTGTATTATGCAGAGAGAGAGAAATGGGAGGGAGGAGGAGAAGGAAACTCAAAATTCTTACTAAAATAAAAATCTCTTCAGAGTGTATGTATTTCAGTAGGATGGGACATGGCAAACTGCTAATAAAGGACAAAATCTGTGATGAAGAAGACTATTGTTGCTAGTATTAGGGAAGAGATTTAGTATAGTATAATAATTGTATTAGAAGCAAAACTGTATATAATTAACCTGACTAGTTAGGTATATGAGTTTGTGTTGGGTTTCAATCAGAATTCTGTTCTGCTTTATGCCCTTACTTTGTTGATTGTATTAGAATTAAATGCTAGTGAGGCATCTTTGGAATGGCGTACTTTTTTTTTTTTTTTTTGTGAGTAGCACTTTGATGCTTCTCTAGCACCCTCTGGTGGATATAAGAATTAATTTGCTGAATTGAAAGACAAAAAATTATTAGGAAAGCTTTAATTATTCTACCAACAAAAGTCTACTCTTGGAAGTACTTTAAGTATTTAAAGTTTTTAAAATATCCTTTATTGATTCATTGAAAGTTTCAGTTATAATAAACTGCTTATAAATTTGCTTTTTAAACATTTCATTCAAAGCAGAAAGATGTTAAAGATATGATCTCAGTTTTTTTGGCTATTTGGTTTCAGTTAAGACAGGAGAGAACAGATCCTTTTAACTTCTGAGTGGAAAAAAAATATATGTATATGACTGGATTGTTGATTGGTTTTTCAGAGAATGTATTTTAAAAAATATATGATTGTCAGTTTAATAGAGAAATCTACATATATGTTTTCCAGAATGAGAAAAAGTATTTTAATGTTGCTAGACTGATTTTTTCCCTCCTTTAATAGTTTTTAAAATCTTTTATTTTCTACTCCTGTGGACTATTTTTTTGTGATTCCGATTTACAGAATCTATAACGAGTATAGCAGATACTGACAAATTCAACATTAATTCTTTAGAGGCAAAAAACTGTATCCTGTAAGGCATATTTTTTTTCATTAGTTTTGGGGGTCTCTAGGTTAATGTTTATTCTAGCCTGGGTTAACATAAGGATTTCTTTGCTATAAGTATGAAGCACCCCACAATCTTTGGGTACCCCTTGTTCTAAAGAGGTAAGGTCAGTAATTAACAGGATTTTTTCACCAGTGGGAACAAAAGTTTAAGTTATGTGGTTGTCAGTTTTTTGACATTATTCTAGACCCTTCTAGTCTTTTTTTTTAATTGATATGTTTTTTATGTCATATAATTCACCCTTATAAAGTATACAGTTCGGGCTGGGGATTTAGTTCAGAGGTGTAAGTGCCTGCTTGGCAAACTTGAGGTTGTGAGTTCAGTCCCCGGCACAAAACAAAACAAAACTACACTGTTCATTGGTTTTTAATAGATTCACGGAGGAAAGTAAAGTCAGTAATGCTTTTATCACTATTGAACTATCTATATTTGACTAATACGCTACTAGGGATTTTATTTTCTGCTGTTATCCTGAGACATGTTGGCTGTTTCTTAGTCCTAATTTCCCTGCTGCTATGGTCATGACTTTTTGAGAGTAGGGACCCAGTGCTTCACAGAGTTGCATTTTCTCAACAATAATAATATTAATACAGCTTTTGACTCTTGTTTTGGTCCAAAAATGGATTCCTTCTTGAAAAATTAGACTTCATCGTAACAGATTTTTTTTTTTTTGGTACCGGGGATCAAACTCAGGACCACACACTTGCCAGGCAGGCGCTTATGCCTCTGGGCTAAGTCCCTGGCCCGAAAATTTTTGCTTTGTGAAAGATATTGTTAAAAGAATGAAAAGACAATATGTAGATGGGTCGAAATTTAAATCATTTATCCAATAAAAATGCATACAGATTATATAATGAACTTTCAAAACTTAGTGTGAAAATAACTCAGTTAAAAAGCGAGGGGTGCTGGGGATGTAATGCTGCTCAATGGTACAGCTCTTACTAGCATGTGTGAGACTCTGGGTTAGCATACATGAGACCTTGGGCTCAATGTCCAGTAATGACACCAACAAAGATTCTTTTAGATGTATTAGTACATGTTTGCAGTATATAATGAGTGCATTCTTTGTGGGGAGTTGGCACATGTCCATAACACATCTCAGTTATTTTTTATCCTTTTCTCCTACTCATTGCCCTCCCCTTTGTCCATCTCCTGGTTCCCTTCCCTTTTGCAAATGAGCTGTACCTGTGAACAACAAAGATTTGAGTAAATACTTTGTCTAAGAAGATGAAAAGATGCTATTAGCGAAATTAAAATGACATACTATTAGAGAAATATTTAAATGTCTAAAACAACTATAAAAATGACTGCGCAAGTGTTAGGATGTGGGACAATGGAAAATTTTATACATTGCTGTTAGGAATGTAAATTCTTATCACTATGTTAGAAAACTCTGGAAGTTTTAAAAAATATTCAGTGTATATCTGTTATTAACCTAGTGATTCTGCTCTTCCCTACTTAACCTAGAGAACTGAAAAAGACTAAAAAAACTTGTGTATAAATATTCATAGCAACTCTACTTGTATTAATAGCCCAAGCTAGAAACAACTCACATGTCTGTCCTGTCAGCAGGTGAAAAGAAAAACTGATTGTGATGTACCAACAGCAGAAACACTGTTTAACAGTAAAAAGGAATGAATTAGTGATATGTGAGACTGTATATGTGAAACCTCAGAATATTTGGGCAAGGGGAAAAAGGCCAGGCAATGAAGAGTATATATTGTACGATTTTTAATTTATAGAAAGTTTCAGAAAATACAAATTGCTTTATAGTGACAGACAGCAGACCAGTGTTTACTTTGGTAGGTGGCAAGGGTTGGAGGAATGCATTACCCAGGGACAGAAAGAATCTTTGTGATGGAAATATTTCTCAGTAAAGCTTAAAAAAGGAAAAACTCATGCTGGAACATTCTTTCTGAGCATGATTTTTACATTTTACTTCTGCAGAGTACAAAATTGAGGCTATAGCTAAAGTAATCTAATGTGTTAATTACAGTTTTGGAATATAGTGATCTATATGTGCTTTAAATGTCAATGTATATGAGCTAAACTTTTTTTTTTTTTAAAATAATGGAGACGGCCTCATTATATAGTTCAGGCTGGCCTTGAATTCACAATGTAGCCTCGGCTGAGCTTGTAGTAGTCTTTTTGTCTCAGTCTCCTGAGTGTTAGGATTACAGTTGTGCGCCATCACGCCTGGGTGTTAGTTAAACTTTTGATTTGTTTTTAGGCAACTACTCTAAGAGTGAGGAAATTAGAAGAAAACATTGAAGCGGAAAGAGCAGCACATTTGGAATCAAAATTTAATTCTGAAATTATTCAGGTAAAATGTAAAAAGATGTTTTTGGTGTAAATTTTCTCAAATTGTGTTTTAACAGGAAAACAGAGTTACTTTCAGAAAACTGGGGCATGCATCCAGAATCGATAATGTTATTGTGAGACTTGTTATATTTAGGTTAAGCACAAATTTGAGGAGTTGGCACAAATACATCCTTGAGGTTGGGTCTCAGCTCCTGTCTATTCTTGGGAAATCTGGTTTCTTCAATAGTTGTTTTTGTGCTACAATAGTAGAATAGAGTAGTGATAGACCCAGGGGCTTGTTTGTTTGTTTCCCACACTGTAACAAAATATCTGAGACAACTAATTTAAAGGACATAAGGATTAATTTGGCTCATGGTTTTGGAGTTTCCAGTCCATGATTGAGTAACTTTATTTCTTTGGTCCTCGGTGAGGCAGTACATACGATAGAAGCACGTGGTAGAGCAAATTGCCCACTTCACAAGTGAGAAAGCAGAGCATGAGAGAGGATGGTTTGGGGTCCACAGTCCCCTTCAAAAGTATGCCCTCAGTGATCCCAAGGACCTCTCAGAAAGTCCTGCCTCCTGAAGGTCCACAGCACCTCCAAATAATGCCATCCTGTGAACCAAGCCTTTAATACATAGATCTGAGTGAAACATTCTGTATCCAAATTATAGCAGAATGTGAAGCATAAAATATTTACCATCTGGCCCTTTGCAGAACAATTTACTGAGCAATGTGTTCTTTTTACCAACAGTCATGGAATGAGTTTCTTTTTGAGAACATTTGAAAAATATACATCTTATTACACCTTATTTATTGAGTGCATATCCTCTGGATATTGCCTATCACTGTAGTCAGAGCTGAAGGTACAAAGGTAAATGAGTTCCCTTTGGAGCTTATACTCTATTTTCAGAGATGCTGTATATTTGCACATCTATATATTTATGAGTTTATCAATGCATAGATAGAACTACAAAATACTAAAATATTATAGAATCATAACAAAGAGAAGGGTTACATATAGGAGGAGAATTAAATGGAGGCATGCTAAGGAAGGTGTCCTTATCTCTAGGTCTGAGAAACTAAGAATTTCTAAGAGAACAGAACACACAGAATTTTAATTAGCAAACTACTTCCAATGGACCAATTCTGACCTGCAGCCTATTTGCATAAAGCTTTGTTGAAAAACAGCCATGCACTTTTGTTTACATGTCTGTAGCTGCTTGTCAAAACAAAAACTACAGCCCACAAAACCTAAATTGTTTGCTTTTTGGCTTTTTACAGAAAATTTGCTGATCACTATTCTAAACAAGTCACTAATTAAATAGTATACAAAATATCACATTATGTGCAGATAATGATAATTTAACTTCTACCCTGTACATAACCCTTTTCTTTTTCTTGTCTACTTAATCTTGGTAATGTTTTGGGATTGATGTTGAACTGGGGTGGTGATAGCAGACATCTTTGTTTTGCTCCTGATTTTAAAGGGAAAGCTTTCAGTGTTTCCCCATTGAATATGATATTGGCAGTAGGTTTCTCACAGTTGACATTTATCAGATTGAGATACAGACCTTCTGTACCAATTTTCCCCAGTGTTTTTATCATGAAAGGATGTTGAATTTTGTTAGACATTTTCTTCATCTATTGAGGTGATCTTGTGATTTTTGTCCTTGTTTCTGTTCATGTAATGGATTACATTTATTGATCTGTGTATGTCCTGGAATGAAGCCTGCTTGATCTTGGTACATGATCTTTCTGATAATTTTTGCAGTCTGTTGACCAGTGTCTTGTTGAGAGTTTTTGCATCCATAGTCATTAAAGAAATTCTATAGTTCTCTTTTTGGTTGGGTCCTTTTCTGGTTTTAGAACTAGGGTAATGGTGGCTTCTCATAATGACTTTGAAAATATTCCTTCCCTTCTAATTTATTTAAAAAGTTTGTGAAGTATTGGTGTTAGATGGTCCCTGAAGTTTTTGTAGAATTCAGCAGTGAATTCATTTGAACTTGGACTTTTCTCAGTTGGTAGGTTTTTTTTTTTTTAAATTACTGTTGCAATTTAGTTTCCATGTATTTGCATAATTTATGTGTTTTGTTGTTGGTTTCTAATGTCATTGTACTATGATCTGATAATATGCATGGTATGATTTCACTTCTTTTACATTTACTTAAACTTGCTTTATTGGCTAGTATGTGGTCTATTTTGGAGAAAGTTCCATGTATATTCTGTTGTTGGATGTAGATATCTATTGTGTCCTTTTGTTCAACTCTGATATATTTCTTTGCTGATTTTTTTTAATCTAGTGTGTGTCAGTAGGGTGTTGAGCTCCTCCACTATAATTGTAATTTTATCTAGTCTTTTATATCCAGTAGTATTTGTTTTATAAAGTTGGGTGTGCTGTTGTATGTTAGCAATGTGATCTCTTCTATTCAAAGATCCTCTTAAGCAATACACAGTGACCTTCTTTGTCGCTTTTGATCAGTTTTGGGTTAAAGGCTACATTGAATATATAGGATAGCAATGTCTGCTTTTTTCAGGTTCTCATTATGTGGAATATTATTTTCCATCCTTTGATTTTTAATCTACAAATTTCTTGTCTGGTTACATATATTTCTTGTAAACAGCATACTGTTTGATTTTGTTTCTTGATTTCTTCTGTCAGTCTATGCCTTTTGATTAGGGAACTCAGGCCCTTCACATTGAGAGTCACTACTGATACATATTGACTTATTCTTGTCATTGCTTTATTTTTCTGTTGCTGGTTCCCTTCTGTTTAATTGCTAACCTTACCTGGTTTATTCATTCTGCTAGATAATTTGTCATTATTAATTTCTTTATCTCTTTCTAGGGTATCCTTGAAAATTTTTTAGAGTGTTGGGTTAGTGGTCATAAATTTCTTTAGGTACTTTTAATAATAAAACTATCCTGTTTCTCCATAAATTTTAAAAGATAATTTTAAAGAATATTCTAACCTGGGTTAGAAATTGTTTTCTTTTAGCATTGAAACATTTGCTTCTAAAGCTCTCCTGGCCTTCTAGGTTTATGTTGAGAAGACTGCTGTAATTCTAATGGGTTTTTCCTTATCAGTGATGTTTTGCTTTTCTCTAAATGTTTTTAAGACTCGATTCTTGTATTGGACTTTTGGGATTTTGAGTATGATGTGTTATGGAAAAGTTTTATTTTTTGATTGTGGCTATTTGGAGTTCTATACCTGTATGTTAAATTCTTTCCCATTATTGGGAAAGTTTTCTGCTATTATTTTAGGAAACAGGGGTTTTTTTATGCCCTTTATGCTTTCTGAATGTTCAGTAATTCCAATTAATGTTTGTCATGTTTGTGTCATCTGGAAGTTGCTGCATCTATTTTTCATGTTCTCTTATTGTTTTCAAGGTATCATTAATTGTTCACCAACAATAGCTCTGTGTTCTAGTTCCAATACTCTGCCCTCACATTGGTCGCTTCTTCTGCGCATACTTTTGATAAAATTTTTAATTTTCTGAATTTTTATTTGTAGTCTTTGTATGGACTCCAATTTTTTTCTCTGCTGGTCCTTCGTGTTTTGCATCATTTTGTTTAACAATTGATGTCTTTTTTAGCCTCACTGATGGTTTTAATTGGCCCAATATCTTACTACTTATATCTTCTGTAACCTTGCCAGTTGCCTTATTGAACTGTTTTATTTTCTCCTCTGATACCATTTTGAATAATTCAGGTATGTGGCTTTTGGTTTTCTCCTCTTATCCCCCATAGATTAGCTATGGAGGATTTGGGAGTTATCAGAGGCATTTTGTGGCTCATCTTCTCATGAAGATCTTCTCATCTTTCTTTTGTTTGTTTTTACCTGTTGATGTTTCTGGGTAACCAGAGTAAAAAGCTTTTTTCCTAGTTCAAAGACCTCTTTAGATAACACCTATTTTTCAGTGATGTCTTCTTGCATAGCTAACTTTGCCTCTGTCCCTGATTCCATGCACCTTTGTTTACTCAAGAGGAGAAGGTTAAAGCATATTTGGCCCCATATTCTGTTTTGTAGAAATGTGCCACAGTATTGTTGATAACCCCAAGACTAGATATTGGCAGTCCATGAACACCAATTAATAGTAACAGCTATGACACCTTGGCCATAGTAACACAATCAGCATCAATTACGGCATCAAATAGAAATTGAATATTGATAAGCTATTGATGAAATACCACCCTTAATCATAGAAAAGTGATCCATAGTTAAAGCATAACCCCCAAAACAAACCAAATTTGACCTATTTTTGACCAATGATAAATATCTACTTAATGAAACTACTTTACCTCTACTAACGATAGAACAGCATTCCTCAACAATAACATAAAGTTAACTAGCAATCTAGAGATTTGTGAACCTTAGTAGTTACACTAGGAAATTAGATGATTTGGAGAACCAAGAAATGAAAAAATCAAAATTCAAAAAATTCATCATTGAAATTTGAGAAGGAAGAAAAATGAGATGGGAGTTCTGCTGAGGATTAAAAGGTAATTAGTGATCATAGAAAACAGTAGTAGGAAACAATAGACAAAGAGAAGAAGCAAAACAGAAAGCAAATCAGGGAAAAAAAGAAAGTAGAGAAAAGAACAAAAAAGAGGAAAAAAAAAATCCCAAACCCCAAAAATCTGAAGGAAAGATGAAAATAATACAAAATAGCAAACCAGGAAAGGATTGAGTCAAAGAAAAAAATTCCTACATTATTCAATGAATATTTTCTTCCCAAGATCTGCAGTCTTTTAGATCCTGTGGGTCATAATTTTCTATGCCTAGCATTAAGGCCTATGGTTTTTTTTTTTGGTACTGGGGATCGAAGTCACAACCTCATGCTTGCCAGGCAAGTGCTTATGCCACTGAGCTAAGTCCCCAGCCTGGGCCTGTATTGTTTTGTTTTGAATTTTGTTTGTTGGTCTGGCCCTGATCTGACTACGTATAGCATAGGCTGGCCTGGAACTCATTCATGGTGATCTTCCTACCTCAAGGCCCCTGCTATACTTGGTGTTGTTTTGATTTTTGATACAGTCTCATTATGTAATTCAGGTTGGCCTTGAGCTTGTAGTGATCCTCCTGCCTCAGCCTTCTATGTGCTGGAATTATAAATATGGATCACCATGCCTGACTCTAGGACCTATGGATTTTTGAGGAGCTGTCTCTGCACCTGAGGCCCCTCTGTTTTCCCCAGAACCTGGTTGCCATTCAAACCAAGTCATGTACTTCTGTTGGTAGGTGGAGAATGTGATCTACCCTCTGGTGTCTACTGGATGTAGGTCCGCGGTGGAATTTGGAGTGAGCTATTAGAATTAGTGTCTGCAGTCCTGTGACTCAGTTTAACACCTATTTGAGACAAGTTATTTTTTATCTATTGCCCCCTTGCACTCTCCCACCTCTAGATTATATGGAAACAAACCCAAGATATCAGATCACTGCAGCCAGAAATGTATCAGTGTAAGAGTGTTTGGTAATAAATCCATTCTTCTATATTAAGAAATCTCAAGGAATAAACAGCTCTGTCAAATTTTGTAAGATTATAAAGATATTTATGTAATAATGTTTTTCTTGAGTGAGGAAGAAGACTTACTTTGGACTTCAAAAACTACTTAATTTGCCATATTTTATAAAAGATCTGAATGGAATAGAGGATCAGAATTAAACACTTTGATGGGACAGGTTAAATTATATCAGCATATCCTTTTTGCTAGCATAGTCACCTCTTCAGTCTTCCACTCTTCTTTCATTGAAGATGTTAAAGAAATTCTTTTTTTCTTTTTGGTACCGGGAATTGAACTCAGGACCTTGTGCTTGTCAGGCAGGTACTTATGCCGCTAAGCTATGTCCCTGGCCTTAAAGAAATTCTTGAGAATAAACTGATTTTCTTGTGTAAGGAAAAAAATGTTTGGGTCAGTAACAGTCTTCGGAATATAAAATATTCTACTTAATTTAAGATGGAAGCTAGCATTTCATAGCTTGTTTTAATTACTTCTCTGTCATCTGGTAGTTACGGATTCGAGACCTTGAAGGAGCTTTGCAAGTAGAAAAGGCTAGCCAAGCAGAAGCTGTTGCTGATTTGGAAATGATCAAGAATGAATTCAAGGAAGTTGAAAGTGCATATGAACGAGAAAAGCATAATGCACAAGAGAGCTTTGCAAAACTAAATTTGTAAGTACTTTACTGAAATTCTTAATTATTATGAAGGTTTTTCTGAAAGTATTTAAGTGTGATATGTAATACTTTAGATAGAGCGCTCATTAATGTTAGTGATAGATTAGGAATAGAGAATTGTATAAAATATGACTGTACTTCCCAGTATAGATAAGTTTGGTAATGCTTTTTGCATTTTGAAGTATTCCAGGTGTCCCAAGCATGGAGTTACTACAAAGTACATACATGAATGTACTTTGCATTTTGTTTATTCGTTTAATTATTTGAGACAAGGTCTTGCTATGTTGCTTAGGCTAGTCTTGAAGTCTTGGGCTCAAATGATCTTCCTACCTTGGTCTCTTGAGTAGCTGGGACTGGACTAGAGGTGGATGCCACTGCACCTGGCTGCATTATATTTATTAGTACAATGCAGAATCTTTAAAAACCTTTCTAGGCCACACGTGGAAATTTTGAGATTTTGTTCAACTGCGGAAGTAATAATAGCAATACTACTACTAGTAGTTGACGTGCAGTGTAGTTTACTACATATGTAACATTTCATTTAATCTAACACCTTATTGCTAGCTATGTTTTTAATCCCTTGTTTTACAGATATCAAAGTTGAGGTTTAATGAGAGTAAGGACACTTAGCTCCTAAGTCACAAAGTCAGACTCTTTGTAACTCTTTCTGATTTTAACCTTTTTCAGTTCAGAAGCCTTTCATCTTGAAAACTCTGAAATGCTTTAAGAAGTTTATAATTCTTTAGCCTGTTTCAAAAAATAAGTCAATAGTAGGTATTTAAAACCATCTCCTCAGTGTCAAATTTATACTGCCATTGCTATGTGACATAATAGATTTGTACTTTATTAGTTATTTTTAATCTGATTTTCTATTTGTGACAAGGAGATAATTGTGTTCTTTTTATAATGACAATGTAAAGAATATTTTAAAAATACTTTAAGAAGTGAGTTAAATAAAAGTATTACTTAAATAGAATAGTAATTATGGGTAAAGTAAAAGCATAAAGATGGTGCCTAAAAGAATGAACTTTGAAAACATTTATTAATACTGTTTATAGTTTGTTTTTTGTTTTGTTTTAGTGCTGGGGATTGAATTCAGGGCCTCATGTATGCTAAGCATGAACTGAACCACAGAAGTGTGTCTTCAGCCTTAGTAATGCTTATAATTTCTTGTTTCCACTAGTATAACTTAAAGGACATATAGTGTACATTAGTCTAAGACTTAGTTTCTTTTATTTCCTTTGAAGCCCTCTTTATGAGAATTCAGAAGGAAAGTGTTGCCCCTTACTTTTGTTACTCTTTCCCTCTTTATTCCCTCTTGGTTGGGACTGTTGCCAGAAGCACAGGTGCCACTGTCTTTGGGTTATGTATTGATTGCTAATAGCAGTTTTATTTGAGTGTCCAGAATACTTTTTGTAAATTTATAGTATATTTTATTGTAATCTATATTGAGCATTGTTTGTCTTATGTGGAAAGGAATTTTGTTCACATGTTGTGAAGAGCAACTAAAGATTTGCTGCATCAGCAAGTGAAAGTATTAATAATTGTCTCATAAATTGAATTAGTTTGTGGTGTTAGCCAGTGCTTAACCATTATGATGTGTTTATGAGATTACCTAGTCATTACATTGTTCTTTTTTTTAATGGAACTTTCTATTTACCTCTGTATTCCTTAATGTATTGCCACATCAGCATGCAGGTGATGTAACATTTGAGATGTTTTCCATCCACTTTTTTCTTTGTGTTTGCAATGTGTAGGTTTCACTTTCCACTCCTTCCCTTTGGAGCTGGCCACATTTTGGGTGCCCAGTGACCACATGTGGCTAATGCCGTTGTCCCAGGCTGTTCAGATTTGGAGGTTGAGAAGTTAGGACTAGAATAGATGTGTGTATGTGTGTGTTGCGGGGGGCGGGGGGAGGTTCAGGGTTCAGGTGGCCTGGTACTGAGATTAGATTTGCTTTTTTCACTGTGTTTATAACTGCAAATGCTGTCTGCTGTCATTGAAACACATATTACCTTTTTCTGTGAGCTTGTTCTACAGCTACAATGAACAATCATGGGTCCTTGCTGCTGAAACATTTCCAGGTGAAGTCTGGTTTTTTAAAAAATTGGTATAGTTTAGATATACATTTTGATAACATTCATCATAGAGAATTTCAACCTATATGTGATACATCTTACTGCTGCTTTTTCCCCATTCCCTCTCCCTACAAACCCTCTTTCTCCCCTTATTTGCAAATGTTTATTTCCATTTTTTCTTTCTATTCTTGACTTTTTCCTTATCCCTTTTTTCCTTTCCCTCTCCCCTCCCTTGTTCCCCTTCTCATTTGAATATTTTCTGCCCATTTCTCAATATCTGTTACACATTTTGATTCTTATTTACACTTTCAGTTTATCACACCAGAGAAACAATGTACATCTGATTTATTTTACTTAAGAATATGCTCTCAACGTGTATCCATTAAAGTAGAAATGTCTCAAGCTGTTGCTGCTGCTGCTGCTGCTTCTTCCTCCTTCTTTTCTTAACCAAGCTTATTCTTCTTTATGGCAGAGTAGTACTTCATTGTATAAAAAAGCCACGTCTTCTTTATCCATTCATGGGTTGATGGGCACTTGGGTTGTTTCCAGGATTTAGCTGTTACACACTTTGCCACTATAAACGTGGGTGTACATATATAGCTGTGGTATAATGCTTTTAATTCTTTTGGGAAGGTACTAAGAACAGCTGGGTTTTTTGAGGACTCTCCATAAGGATTTCCATAGTGCTTATACCAGTCTACAGTCCCATCATTAGAGGAGATTTCTTTTTACCCCATAGCCCTGCCAGCATTTGGTGTTGTTTGATTTCTTGGTAATAACCATTCTTTCTGGAGTTACATGGAATCTCAGCATTTTTTAAATTTGCATCCTTGAATAACCAGTGATGTTGGACATTTTTCCATGTATTTATTTGCTAATAAGATGGAAAACAGAAGAAAGGGACAGATTCTTGGATGCATATGAATTACAGAGCTAGATCAAGAAGATGTAAATCCCATATAAATCATTATCAGTCAATGAATGAAGGCATAATTAAAAACCTACCAACAAAGAAAAGCCCAGGCTTTGACAAATTAATGCTGAATGCACAACTTCTAAAACTCTTTAATGAAATCGAAAGGGAGTCAGCACTCCCAGATTCATTCCTGAAAGCAAGCATTACCCTGATACCAAAACCAGAGAAGGATCCAGTCATAAAAGAGAACTTCAGACCAGTCTCCCTAATGAACAGATTAAAAAAGACTTTCAATAAAATACTGGCAAACAATGCAGCAAATCTCAAAAAAATTATGAAGTGTGAGCAAGCTGGATTTATCACAGGGATGCAGGGTTGGTTCAACATACACAAATCAATAAATGTATTAAATTGTATTCACAGAGCCAAGAGTAAAAATTATGTGATCATCTCAATAGATGCAGAAAAAACATTTGATAAAGTCCAACACCCATTCAAAATAAAACCCTATAGAAAACTGAAATAGATGGTCTTTATTTCCATCTGATAAAAGCCATCCATGACAAACAACAGCCAGTGTCACACTAAATGGACAAAACTGAAAGCTTTCACTCAAAAATCAGGAACAAGACAAGGATGTCCATTGTCACCACTCTTACTCAATATAGTTCTGAAAACATTAACCAGAACAATTAGACAAGAGAATGAAATAAAAGCTATAAGGATAGGAAAGGAAGAAGTTAAATTATTATTATTATTATTATTATTATTATTATTTTTTTGAGACAGAGTCTCATTAAACAGTTCAGGCTGGCCTTGAGCTTACTTTGTAGCCCGGGCTGGTCTTGAACTTGCAACGATCCTCCTACCTCAGCCTCCCAAGTGCTGGGATTACGAGTGTGAGCCATCTCACCTGGTTTAGGAAGAAGTTAAATTATTAGTTGCTGGTAATGTGATACTACATAGAAAACCCCAAAAACTATCAAAGAGTTTTTAACCGCTAGATTTAATAACCACTACATTATTCTTAAACTGTCACCAAACAAGCCGGGTGTGGTGGCTCATGCCTGTAATTCCAGCACTCGGGAGACTGAGGCAGGAGGATCGTTGTGAGTTCGGGACCAGCCTGGGTTACAAAGTGAGCTCAAGGCCTGCCCGAACTGCATAGAGAGACCCTGTCACAAAAAAAAAAAAAGACAAAAAACAAAACAAAACAACAAAAAAAACCTGTCACCAAGCTGAAAAATCTCTCATTATGTTTCTATCTCTGAGAAATTCTACCATTTTAATTTTTATCTAAGAGAATTGAGATTCATCTACTTTGCCATTGTGGACAAATTGTTGTTTAGATTTTTTTGTACATTGTCACCCAGGACTTGAATTTAACATCATTCTTCAGAATTCCTTCCACTTTTCTTTGGTCCTGAATCCCTGGTTTATTAATCTCTTGCCTTATTCTGTGTTTGACTTCATTGTAAAGTAGCTTCTTGAGAAGTTATACATCAGAGGAGATTTAGAATTTGCATTCTGAAATTTTTTAATCCTTACCCTTTCCATAGTTTAGCTGGCTATTCATTCATTTGTAGTGTTTGCGTAGTCTAAGGTCATTTGATGCTGATCTTTTGTATATGGTCCCTGGTTTTCTCTGGAAACTTAAACTGTTCACCAGCTTTCCATACTCTGTGGACACTACAGAATTTCCATACTCTGTGGACACTACAGAATTTTCTCTTTGCTCTGAAATTTTGTGATGATGATGGACCTGGCTAAGTTGTTTTTCTTTCACTTTGCAGGGTACTTACTGAGCTCTTTCAATTTTAGAAACTTAATTTATTTTCAGAAAAATTTTTTTATATTATTGCTTTGATGATTTCCATTTTAAAAACCTTAATTGTCTGCTGAGACTCCCGGATTTATTTTCTGATTTTTCTTACCTTTTCATTACTTTGATCCATTTTTAGTGTTTGCCTGTACTTTCTAAGAGATTTACATCACAAGGTCCAGTTCTCTACAAGTAGCTAGTTTACGTTGGAGTATCCTTGATACAAAAGAGAATATGCAAAATAGTTATTACTAAAATTGTCTGTATTCAACCCTGGAGAAAGAAATGTTGTCTGTTCACAGTAAAGTCATATGTCACCCCAAAATTAGCTTATTTGATTATAGCTTGAATGTAGTATGGATTTGATTATGCTGAGTCACACTGTTTCCTGAATTACAGCTTAAAATTTAGAGGAAATGGATTTGCTACTTTTATCAGGAAGGTCACACATTAAAAATAGTAACACCACTTTAATTTGAATTAAATGTATTTATCTGTAAGTAATACTTCCAAACTGCCTTTCATCTTATATCTATAAAAGACTATCAATGCAGTTTAGTACCAACCTGAGAAGCATTTAAATAGGAAGGCAGATCCTTTGAAAAGAAATTCATGTGTGTTCAGACTGGACATGAGTGGGTTTTTATTATTCTTCTTTTTGGATTTTCCTTGCCATCACACAAGTTCTACTTGCATGGATGTTCAAAAATAAAATATTTGTTCCATTGGAATCATTACATATTCCAAGTTTTATTAGAACTATTTTCTCAGTGTTGAGGCAGTTTCTGACCTAACTGAAGCGTGGCAAGTGGAGTTTGTTCATCAAAAATAATGGTGGACCACATCGACACTAAATCTATTTGGTGTATAACCTTAGATATAGTACAGATACCTGTTACCAAAAGGGAAGTATTATTCCTTTAAACTGTTTTAACTTGAAAATAAAGAAAAGTGGGCTTTAAAAAACCTTTTGGCAGGCAACCCACTCGAGACCCCTTCTGTCTCTCTGTCAGACAGAAGCTTTCTTTCTCTAAGTAAGTATATTCTGCTCTTAAAAAAGCCTTTTGGCATGAGAAAATATATAGTACCTCAGATATTTGTGTTAAAGATGTATTGTTGATAAAGCATATTTGAAAGACCTGCTCTGACACTTTAATTTTTCAGGTTGGAAAGAGAGTATTTCTCCAAAAACAAGAAACTAAATGAAGAGATTGAGGAACAAAAGAAAGTAATTTTAGATCTTTCAAAGAGACTTCAGTATAATGAAAAAAGTTGCAGTGAATTGCAGGAAGAACTTGTAATGGTAAGGATAAAAAGGAAACCCTTGTGGCAATTATTTTACTGGGTCATACTCGATGTGTATCAGATTTCCTGTTCCTCTCACTGTGTACCATGAGATACTAGTATGACACTGACATAAAATTTCTAACTGGAATGCTAACTGCATCAAATAAAGTATACTGTGTTAAAACCTCTCTGATTAGGATACTTAAGGAAACTTAACTGAATTAATAAAAATAATTAGTTATGGAAAAATTTTAAATGTGTTCAGGGGTTATTTTCCTTTTCATTTAAAGTACTTTAAACAATATTACCTAAATGGAGAGGAATCAGGCTTTCTAATCAGACCCGAGTATTTCAAAGAGTTCCTTTTATAATCATTCTGTCTCCTTCTAGCCTTCACATCACTAAAATTTTTATTTCTAAAGTATTGATCTGTTTTTGTCAACTTCCTTCATCCAAAAACTGTCAGTGTCTCTTGTTTTAAGAATAAAGCTCAACTTGTCACATTATGCTCTTTTTCATTTTGGCTCCATGCTAACTTTTTTTTAGCTGTTTCTTTTGCCTTTGATCATTATTTGTCTTGGATGAGTCACATTTGAGTGCTGCTGGCTTTTGAAATGTGTATTTTCATATCTTACATATGTTCAGGCTATGATTATTTTGACTCATATTCACTAAAATGCTCCTTCTTTTCTTTTCCATCAACAAATTCCTATTTGTCCTGTAATAGCCGGCTCTAACATCTTGCAATCTGAAGCTTTACATAGTTCCATTTTTTCATTACATTGCTGACTACCTTAAGTCAGAATTCTTCTCCTCCCCAACTATATTTTTAATAGTTTAGCAACCTTATTGTAACACTAAAATCAGATTTTTCCCAAGAGATTGTGAATGTATTGAAGTAAGCATAACTCACTTTACATACTCAGGTTTCACTATAGTATAGTGCTTACCTCAATAAACTTTTGCTGGATGGATTTCTTTAAGTGATGCTGCTTACTCTGCTGTTTGTTGAGACTCCCAACAGGGTGGACATAAAAATGCTACGAATACCTTATTACCTCTTCTTGTTCTCCATATATATATACCTTCCTCATACTTTCAGCTATGTCCCATGACTCTTAGTGATTTCAGTTATTGAGGAGAATGAATATTATTTTTTCTTCTCAGAAAAGGTGAATTTTCAAGATTATACTGATGACCAAATAAGGCTTCCCAGATAGAAAGGTCATCTTGGGATTAAATTGAAACTCTACAGCATTTTCAAATAATTCCTTATTATACATAGTCTCCACCTCAGGATGTTCAATGTGTTCTGATTTGGAAATTGATATCATTGCTTGCTCTGTGGTTCAGTTGTGGTTTAGACATTTTGAGTGTGGGGTTGTGAATAAGGTAAGAGCTTACTCTAGTATATGCTAGTGGTTTATTGACTGTTATGTGTTACCCCAAATTTATTAGTTGTCCTTTCTCTTTTTATTTTTATTTCTCTGTGATGAAGATTAAGCTCAGGGTCATGTGTATGCTAGGCTAGGTTTTTACCACTGAGCTACAACTCTAGCTCCTGTCTTACCTCTTAACTACGAGCTTGGGAAGAGGCATCAGTGGTAGAGCAAAATGTGTTAAGATCATTGACCGAGTACTGGATTCAGTATGCTTGTTTATTAGTCTTTGTTCTTGATAATTTGGAAAATGACCTAGAGTTATAACTATGAGTGCAATAGTTAAGAAGAAATCATCACCAATGTAAGTTGCATTAATTCTTCTAAGCCTTCTAGAATTCCAGTGAGTAGATACAAAATAAAATGAGGCTGGCTGAATTTACCACTGAACAGAAGGGTATTTTGTGGCTAAAAAATTGACCTTATGGCTAACAGGTGTTTTTAGAAATTTTTACCTAAAAATAAAATAAAATTTTTATTTATTTTACCTAAAGTAAGGTAAATTTCAGCTTATTAGCAACCTTTGTTTGCTTGGCAGTCTTTCAATTAAGCACTATTGGTTTAATAACAGTTGTGACAATTGTAGACTAATCATTTCTTCAAAATTTGATGGATTGCTAAAAGCAGTTACAGATCTTTGAATAATAGTTCCTTGCTGAATAGTTAATGGGATGTTAAAAAACTATTCAGGTAACAACTAAATACTGTACAGCTTATAATATAGTTCAAAGTAATTATGTTTCTAAATTCTTTCCTCTTTTAAACTCTTTCCTATTTGCTTTCCCTTTTAATGTTCTATGCTTTATTCTTATTAGAAATATGTTACATGACTATGAAATTTAGAATTTGTTTAATGAAAATTTTTGAGTGAAAATGCTATTTATTAATTTAAATAGTATGCTTTTCCTTTTATAAAATTATTATTTTTTCTAAAAACATTTTTTCTTTTACATATTCCTTTATTGATTTGTTTTTCCTCCAAGAGCTTAGTGTCCTTTAGGAGAAATGGCTTTAAAATTTTCTTACTTTTTTTTTTTTTTTTTGGTGATACTGGTGAACTCAGGGGTGGTCTACTACTGAGCTACATTCCAGGATTTTGAATTTTGAGTTTTGCTAGGTTACCTAGGCAGGCCTTGAACTTGCTCTTCTCCTGCCTTAGCCTCCTGAATAGCTTGCATCACAAATGTGAACTCTGGCATCTAGCTAAAAATTTTTAAAATTGGGTTTGGTGGCATACACCTGTAAACCTAGCATTCTGGGAGTTTGAGATAAGACTGCAAGTTCAAGGCCAGCCCAGGAAACTTAGCAAGACTTTGAAAGCAAGAAAACAAAGGGCTGGGGATTTAGTTCAGTGGTAGAGTATTCCTGACTTTGATCCCTGTTCTGCCAAATGAATAAACAGACAAATCCCACCAACTCCAAAGTAACAACAACAACAACAACAACCCTTTTAAAAGAAATGTCTCCCAAAATAAACATTTATACCCATCAGAAGTGAAATGTTTGTTGTGCTATATCCCTGAAATCTAGCTGGTGTTTTGAATTAATTTTTGTTGAATGAGGAGAAATTACATACGAGAAAATGTCTACCTTTAGATTTTTTGCTTTTATTTCTCTCATTTTATAAATGAAATTGTTTTTACAGTATTCCATGATCCTGTGTATGCTAGTGGGTCCATTTAGTTGGGATGCATAAATTAATTGCCTACAAGTAACTTTTCTCTCTGAGCTAACAGCTTGTTTTCTAGTTTAGGTTATATTCAGGTTCATTTTTCAAGTCTGGATTTTATTTCCTCTGTTGCATTAGAAGAGAAAAAGCCACTTTCCTTATTCATTTTCTAGTGAAATCAGGGTGTTGTTAATCTGATTCATAGTCTTTAGGAAACTTTGAATATTAAAAAATGACATATAATTTGGTACAGCATAGCCTCTCAGAGTTGGAAGGGCCTTTAGAGCCCATCTATCTCAGGTTATATAAACTGTTAATAAACCAATTGCAAAGTGATTGTTGCCCTGTTTCAGGAGATATAATATAGAAAATAATTTTGGAAAAGTACAAACTTGATAAAGTAAAAAATCCTTTGGGTGTTTAACAAATGTAAACCCAAATGTAAACCCATTTAATGTCTGGATTTGAATGATATGATTAACACATTAATAATAATTATCTTTAATGTTATACAATTAATGGAAATCCAACTTTGAACACTTAAGGACTTAACAAAGTTATTTTCATTTTCATATGAACAAAAGAATACAGAGCATGAAATGACAGAATTTTCTTTAAAGTGTTATGACTAAAAATTGAGCTTTTAATTTCAAAATCTCTGAATTTGATAATGATTTGATCAGCTACTAAATGAAACAGAATTTCTAGTTTAAGTTGTTCAGTGATCAGGCTTATGAAAACCCATCATCAGAGGTACAGTGGATTCAGGTGGGTCTTTTGCACATAATTGTGAGTTTTGATATCGGCTTCTTTTAAAGCAGGGAGAGGTTTCATTTTCAAAATGTTATTATTAGGACTTGCTTTGTGCCTTCTTCAATGAAATTTTCTTAAGTCCATCATTCCTTGAGATTTGCTTTTCTGCCACTCAATAATATTTAGTTACAGTTCTAAGAGAGACCATATATTGGAAAGGGAATTCTAGTTCTCAAGAGGTTTTGCTTAAAGAATGTTTTATTCTCAGAAGAACTTCTGATTGAAAATGGTCAAGTATATTTTTTTTCCTATACTTTGGGGGCTTATGTGATTATATGATAATAATGATTGCTAGTACTGGATAGGATTTTGAAAAGTGCTTTGATTGTTGTACTTTGTGGTGAGTTAATGTTTCTTAATAATATTTTTTGTTGCAGACATTCTTTTAGGTTGCTTTAGGACATGTTTGTTCTGAATTTTTGCTAAAAAGTTGTGCATTCTTGTTTTTTCATTAGCATCACAGATCAGCATTGTTTTTGCTGATATAAACATTACTTTTAGTCTTAGTGGCACTTAAATTTTTGTACTATTAAATAGCATCATCAAATGTATGTCTTTGTATATTACAGTGTTCATTATTTGGGCCTAACTTCCTAAACTTATGGTGTGGGTTTAAAGTGTTCTTACTGCAGTTTTTTGAAATGTATTTCTATATACATTAGTAAATTTTGGAGAATTGAAATATTTTTACTTAGAAAAGAATAAAATAGTTGTATGTGTGTGCATGTATGTTTATATGTTAAGACTCATTTTGAGATTGGAAGATAACATGTACTGAAAAATGAACAAATTGTTAAAGCCAAGTAAAGGGGGTGGCATTTCATTAAGTGAAAGGAAGCAGTGTGGGGTCATTGAATGCTCATGAGTATGGAAGCAGCATAGGCAAGCAAGGAGAGAGAGAACTAAGATGTATTGGCTGTCACTATTATGACCAAGGAAATGCTGCAGATGGTGATGATTATGAAAACTAACTGGACCAAATACAGATCAGCTCAGCAAGCTCTCCTCTAACCCTTCAAATGCACTGAGCATGTACTGGTAATAGGTACAAGATATGTTGACAAAGTGAGCTATGGGAGCAAAGGTCTGTGATGATGTGTATAGGTTCTGATGCTTTTTATTTCATAATGTATTTAATTATGAATTTCTTTATAATAGCTTAGTATGTATCCAGATTAAAAACGTAAATGCTTATTTGATTAAAAATGTCCAGAAATTAAAAGCATAATGTATAACTCTTTTAAAAGTTCAGTAAATTTAAAATGCTAATTTCATTTAAAAAATTCTACTGGCTTAATAAAGATTAAAACATGAAAGAATGGCATACTATATGAAGCCAGAAATGCATTCAGCTTAACAGAATGAGAGATGTTCTATATCAAATTGGAAATAAAAGTGGTTTGTTGATCATCTCAGTTTTCTGGCAGTCAACAGTTTTCTGATCTTTCTTTTAATATTTGAATATTGTTAGTCTTCTTTCTACACAATGATTGTAGATTTATCACAGCATCTAAAGTAGTGCTGTGTTCGGGAAGAGTGATCAGTAGGTAATCATCTAAACATCATCTCTCTAGCTAACACAATATTAAGGGACTTATTTGTTAGTGAACTCTTTATGTGAATTATGTTTGAGGCAAAAAAGTCCTGTTAGCTTACAATTCTGTTTTTTAAATTTTTAGGGATGTTTAGAATTATAGAATTTCTTGAATTAACACTTTAACCTTTAATCTAAAATTATTGTTTTTTTTATCTCATATAATGTTAGAAACAAATTTTGTTTTTGAATAGCACTTTGTTTCCAGTCCAATGTTTTATTTATTTTAATGATAGATTCTAATTGCATTGTATAATTCTTTACATATTAATGGGTATTAAGAGAATTCAGAGCTTTGGAGAAATTTAAATATAAGTACAGTTTAGCACTGAAAAACAATTTAAACACTTTTACTATGTGAGTGAAAAGTTAAAGCTTCATTTGTAAATTCAGACAGCTTATAGATAATTTGTGAAATATGAAGCTGGGTGTGGTGGCACACACCTGTAATGCTAGCACTTGGGAGGCTGAGGCAGGAGGACACCTGTGAGTTTGAGGCCAGCCTAGGCCACATAGTGTGTTTAGGACTAGTCTGAATTATGGAATGAGGTTCTGTCTTCACAAACCAGCCAACCAACAACCACCCACCCACCCAACCAACCAAACAGCAGATCATGGTGTCATGTACCTGTAATCCTGGCACTCTGGGAGGCTGAAGTAGGAGACTGATTACAAGTTTGAGCCTAGCCTAGGCAATTTAGGGACTTAGTGAGTCTCTGTCTGAAAATAAAAATATGTTTTAAAAAAGGGCTAGAATGTAGCTCAGTGTGAAGATTCTGGGTTCAATTCCTATGCTGGGAAAAAAGT
This sequence comes from Hydrochoerus hydrochaeris, assembly GCA_004027455.1. Lineage (NCBI taxonomy): Eukaryota > Metazoa > Chordata > Mammalia > Rodentia > Hydrochaeridae > Hydrochoerus > Hydrochoerus hydrochaeris. The sequence continues at coordinate 47,213 of PVLA01006896.1, read as the reverse complement.
CAACTGTGGGCATAATTATTAAATACAAACAAAACACATTATTAAATATGAGGAAAATTATTAACTATTGAGTATGAGAAAATTGTAATATTATTAGTTAAAAGTGAAACAGTGATTTTTCAAGTATAGTTAGCCTCTTTAAAAGCCTGACCAGTGATCAAATCTTTTCTTTATTCATTGAAATATTCTGTAGTTTCTTGCTAATTTGATTTAAAATGTAATAGTATTGAAATTTTGGTTCATATTTTATTTAAAGTTGAGCCCTTGAAAGAGAATTATTGCTTATAGAAATTTAGTTGAATTCTTAAGCTCATTTTATGTATGCAGTTTGTTTGCTTTCTACATCTATGCTTCTGTAAACATTTATACCTTCACTGGAGCGAGCCTTAGTCTCAGCGTGATGTATTGGAAAGAACATGTATTTTGGAAATAATTTGAACTGGGTTTTAGTCCCTGTCCTATCTCATAATCATGTATCCTTTAGTGATATTATTTTTTTGAATCTGTTTGTTCATTTTCCAACAGTTTTTAATCAATGCAGAAATTTTGATGACTATTAAAGATAGTATATATATATATATATATATATATATAATAACAGGATGGAAAAAATGTACTTGCATACAACAAACAAAGTTAATCAGGGTGAATGATATCAGACAAAACAGACTTTGGAAATAAAATGTTATTAAAGAGGGATATCTTAGGAAAAGCTAACAATTATAAACATATATACACTTAAAAATAGAGGTCCAAAATATGTGAAGCAAAATCTGATATAAATCCCTGGAAAGAACAGATAACAATAATACTTGAGGACCTTAGAACCCTGCTTTCAATAATTGGGAGAACAACTAGGAAAAATATGAGCAAATAAACAGAAGATTTAACAATGTTTTAAACAAACCAGATCTTATAGACAGCTATAGAACACCACAAATACCACACTCATCAGTAGCAGAACATACATTTTTCTCAAGAGCATATGAAACATTTCTTATGAATAGACATTATTATAGGTGGTAAAACAAAACTTCAATAAATTTAAAGAGTGAAATCATATGAAATATCTTCTCTGACCAGTAAAATTAAATTAGAAATCAATAGGGAAAATTAAAAAGTGTGAATTAAATGTGGACATACTCCTGAATAACCAATTGGCTCAAAAGGAATCTTGTACAAAGGAATTAGAAAACACTGAGATGAATGAAAATGGGAACAGCACATACCAAATTTTAGGAGACACAACTAGTAACAGTGCTTATGAAGGAAAATGAGAACTGTAATCAGTCACCTATATTTAAGGAAAAAAAAAAACCTTTCTGTAACCTAATATTTCATCTTCAGAAACTTGGAAAAAAAACTAACACACAAGTGAATGGATTAAAAATGAACATAAACAGGAAGCTGAGCATGTTTGCACAGGTCTGTAATCCCACACTCTGAGAGGGTGAAGCAGGAGGAACACAGGTTTGAGCCTAGCCTTGGCAACTTAACAAAATCCCTGTTACCAACAGGCAACCAAGCAAAAAACAATGATATAACAAGAAACAGAGAATTAAAAAAAAGAAAGAGAATAAATAGTTTTATTCTCCAATACAACTAGAAAGTCAATGAAACTAAAACTTGGTTCTTTGAAAAGATAATTAAAAAAAAGACAATTCAAATTACTGAAATAATAAAGATGAAATATGACTGACTGTACAGAATTTGAGAATGCTGTGAATAATTGTATGCCAACAGGTTAGATTATTTAGATGAAATGAACAAATTTCTAAAAAGATAAACTACCAAAACTGGTTAAATAGAAAAGACATTGAATTAATAATCAAAAAACTTCCTACTACGAAAAGCATAGTCCTGGGTTGCTTCATGATACCATTTTAGAAGAGTTGACAGAGATTGTTCATAAATTTCTTCAAAAAAGAAGAGAAAGTACCACTTCACATCTCATTCTATAAAGTTGTTAGCATTACCCGGGCTCCAAAACTGAAGACTACAAAAACAAACAAAATAAAGCAAATACACACACAAAAAACCCCTCCAAGCTACTGGCCAGTGTATCCTTTTTTGAATACAGATGCTAAACTTCTTGATATACTAGCAAAGTGAATTTTTAGTAATCGTAATAAAAAAATGCATAAGTAAACTTTACCCCAGCAATGTAACACTGCCATAATGACAATATAACTTTGAAATCTCTCCATGTTGGAACATGGCAAAGAGCTTCCTTCAGTTTGTTGTTGGCACCTGTGATTCCATCTACTAAGGAGGCTGAAAGAGGAGGATGGCAAGTTAGAGGCAGTTTAATGAGACCCTGTCTCAAAATGAAAAAGTCAAAAAAGGACTAGAATGTAGTTTAGTCAATTCTCAGTACCGAAACAGCAAAATAAAACACATGACCCAAAAGATTCCTTCTGGAGGAAGACAAGATGGCCGATCAGTGAGCAACAAAAAACAGAGCCTCCCAGGAGAAACAACTCATATGCCAGAATAAAACATCCTGGAGAGACCCAGACAGAGGGAGATGGATCCTCTTGACACAGGAAGAAATTAAAACATAAAAAAGCTTGTCAAATACGTTGGGACTACAACTGGAACAGCTGGACACAGTGTTTTTGCTGTGACCTGCCAAGTTTGCAGCAGACTGAATTTGCACCAGCCTGAATCTGCCACGGCCAGCAGAGCTGCCCAAATTCGTTCCCACCACGACTCACGGGAAGCAGAGCAGCGCTGAAGTTGGGGGTTGGTGAGCCCAACGGAGAGCAGAGCCGGCAAAGGGACTTTCATTAAGTCAGTGCTGGGATTGGGACACCCCCTCACGGGAAGGGCACGTTCAAATGGGCGACAAGTTGGAATCTGGCAGGAGGAGCCTGAACTGGGAGCAACATTGACTTCAGTTGGTTCCCCCCTCCCCAAAGCAGATTCATGGGATTTGCTTGGACTGGGCCGTGCCCCTGGCTGGGACCCAATGAGCCATCCCAAATCAATTCCTTGCGCCTAGCAAGCACTAACCGGGGGAAGGCCTCTGCAGTTTGGTTGGTCTGGTGGGGAGGGGCAGGCTTAGGCAGCCGCTGCTTGCACCTCAGTGATAAGAGCCGTCAGGAGAAGCAGGCATGGCTTCAATGGACATCAAAAGATATTTTCAGGACCTTGTAGACGAGCTCAAAACTGAAATATTAAATCAGGTAAAGCAAGATATGAGTAGAGTAATAAAAGAAATGCTCTCAGGGAGCATCTTTCAGGAAGATACAGATGGTAGAAGGGAGGAACACAAAAAAAGAGAAACATTTGATAAAGCATATAAAGAAAATATAGAACACATGAAGCAGATTCAAAGAGACTACCAGGAAATTAAAAATTCCATCGAAAGCTGGCAAAATGCCTTAAAAGAAACTAAGGATAGACTATCAAAACTTGAAGACAAGTTTGCAATGTGTGATTATGAAAGGAAAGACCTCTTAAATATGACAAGGAAAAAGGCAGTAACAATACAAAGGATAGAAGATGATAAGAGAATCTACAATTTAAGAATAAGAAACGTGAATGAAGAAGCAGGAATACATACAGGCGAATTACAAAGGCTATTCATGGAAATAATTAAGGAAAACTTCCCAAGCATGGGAAAAGAAAATGACATTTGGTTATGTGAGGCATACAGACCCCCAGCTACCTACAACCAAAACAGATCTACACCCAGACATATAATAATCAAGATACCAGAAATTCAATATAAAAACAGATTAAAAGCCGTCAGAGAAAAGAAACAGATTACCTATAAAGGTAAGCCCATCAGGATCTTGGCTGACTTCTCCACACAGACCATCAGATCAAGAAAAGCTTGGAGTGAAATATTCCAAGCCCTGAAAGAAAAGAACCTCCAGCCCAGATTGATGTACCCTGCAAAGCTGTCACTAGAAATTAATGGAGAAACAAGATGCTTCCATGACAAAGAGGAACTGGGCGAGTTTGTGACCACCAATCCAACCTATAGAGAATACTGAAGGACATTCTAGAGAGAGAGAAAAAAAAATACCAGGATTTTAGGAACAGTGGTAGAAAGGCCTCAATGAGTGGGGCAGCCAGTAGAATGAAGGAGAAATGTAGACAAACAGGCAGAGAAGCATGACTAGAAACTCTAACATAGATGGCCTTGATACACTATATTGTTAATAGTGCACCAGGATTTAAAAACCCACATTACTCACACTATTCTGCTTAGATGTATTATATTCTGTTCCAGTCATTCTACCTGTGCTAGATTTGAGGGTACAAACAGTAATCCCGAAAATAACAGGATATAGTATGGTAATCATCCTTAATTTCCTATTAAGTCAATCTAAAGCTCTGTATAACCTACACTGTTTTACCATGACTGATCGTAATTAAATCTGGTTTGTTAGATCGCTGTTTTATATTGATAGATTTTATTCAAAGCTGTTATGATTGATAGTATCAAGTCTGAGAGTATAGGCAACTGCACTTAAGATGACAAGATTCACTAGAATATCCACTCTGGTTTGATTATTACCTGCCTTTGAAGTTTTATATTGTCTACAATGTTTTATTTTTTACTAATATTGTTATGTACTGCTATATTCAATTATACTGCTGTATTCATTTATGCCTGATGATATAGACAATTCTATTGAAGATAATAAGAAACAATACAGCAATCATTGTAGATCACCTTGTACTGTGGTTTTATTGGACTTTTTGGTTTCATGTTTTTATAGGAATTTGTTTTGTTTTGTCTTACTAAGTTTTGTTTTTCCCTGTAATACAGAAAGGATAGAAATACATGTAGAGACTCATGTATGTGTAGCCGTTTACACTCTCACTGTTTGACGATCTACTTTGTATGCTTTAATTTTGTAACTTGAGCAACTATTTCTAAGAGGACAATATGTAATTTATCAACTAGTGATTTCTTATTGTTTATCTTTTTTCTGAAATTCTGTATTATCTCTACCCTTTACATGCTTTTTTTTTCTCTTTAAATAAAAATTAAAAAAAAAGATTCCTTCTGTTTAAAGTTTGTGTGTCAAAGAATCCTAATTGGTTTAATAGTCTTTAGTTGATAACATGTATTCTAGCTGATAATTTTAATACCAGGTTTTGTCTAGGTACTAGTTATACAATAGTGAGTATAATGTTTTCCCTTCCTCCCAAGGAGCTTAGTTTCTTTGAGGTAGATGCATTAATATAAGTTTTCAAAAGTAGAGTGACCAAAGGAGTTGATTATAGTTAGGGCTGTGAGGATTTAGTATTATCTGTGCTTGCAGGCATCCAGTGAGGATCTTGGAACATTAATGTGTTGATTGGGGGGTGGGAGGGACTGCTGTATTTAAAAGGTGCAATTTTGTAGTATCTTTCTCCCATTTCTTCTGTATCTATAAGCTGATCTATCTTTCAGCTTTTAAACAAATTTATCTTACATATTAAAAAAGAACCCAACTTTTTCTGACCACTCTGTTTTCCAACTACTGCCCCTTTATCCCTTCTTCCCTTTTTGTGTTTTACTCTTTCTGTACTGGGGATTAAACTAATGACCTCATTCTTAACAGGCAGGCACTTATGCCACTGAGCCAAATTTCCAGCCCTCTTCTTCCCTTTTTGCCAAGCAAAGATTGTGTGAACTTGGGTTTCCATTTGTTCATCTTTCATTGCTTAGGGAGGGGGGAAAAAGGTTTACTTTCTCTTCCCATTCCAGTTTGAGTTAGAACTATACTACAGTGAATCAGATCTTATCAGAGTTAACAGTGGCTTTCATGCCCAGTGAACACTTTTGAGTAATTTTTCTTGCTTTATCCATGACTTTGGATATAGTTGGAAACTTTCTGTATCTGTTTTTCATTATATCATAACCCTCTGGTTTTAACTTCTTCTTCTTCTTCTTAAATGAGTTATTTTTTAAAAAATGCTGGAGTTCTTAAGATTTTGTCTTAAACTCTTTGGTTTCCTTGAAACACTCTTGAGGAGATTTAGGCAGTACCTGTAGACCATTCCCAGACCTGACCTTTCTTCTGAGTTTGCAACAGTATGTTCCACTACCTGCCATATTTTTTTCCATTTTGTTATTTTCTCTTTCTATTTATTTAGGATCTGATCTTTTTCAGATGTTGTGCCTGTCCTAGGAGTAGCTTATGTATCTTCAGTGGAATATGATCAAAATAGAATTAATGATCATACTTTCTGCTAAAAATAAGCAAGTGAAAAAAATAACAAAGTAAGATTTTTCTGCCTCTATTTTTGTTCAGCTTCTGAAATCTACCAGCTTCCTTTAGTTTGAGGCAATGGGATTACTCTTGATGCTTCCCTTCATTTGAATACTTTCTTGTCACCATCCAGTCCAGTGAAATCCAGTTAATGTAATGCCTAATTCAGTGCAGTGTTATCAAAGTGGCCCTTCTTAGAACTTCTGAGTATTTTTCCCCCGTTTCACTGCCAATGGCCAAGACTAAACTTCTGCACTTGCTTCTAATTGGTCCTAACTAAATTCAGTTTGGATTGCCATCTGGCAATTTGCCACATGACTGCAAGCATGAGTTTTTAAAGTGTTCCTGAATTCATCTGTTAGCTTATCTGAAAAATTCTTGTTTTTATTATAGAGTTATTGTGAGAATAAAAAGATTACTATGTGTGGAATACTTAGAGTAGTACAAGGGACTCCATCCTTAGTAGATTATATCGCAATGCCAAGTAAAAGTTATGGTTAAGGTAGAGGATTCATTAATAGTAGATTTGAATGGAATAATTAATATCTTGTTTATATTTAATTGTGCTCTATAGGTCTGCAGCCTTATTAATGTGTGACTTTATTATGTGTTACTTTTTTCCTAAAGGCTAAGAAGCACCAGGCCTTCCTAGTAGAGACATGTGAAAATAATGTGAAAGAATTAGAATCGATCTTGGACAGCTTTACTGTGTCGGGCCAGTGGACATCAGGTTAGTTAAAGTTATAAAATGACAGATGCATCTGTCAATGTTCCAAAGTCACTACATTTTGGGAATTCTGCAGATGCCTCTTATAGTCCCTCATCTCAACATGTTTTGATCTGATGACATGATAAGAGCAGATCTCACAGCAGTCAATTGGCCTAGCTGGCTGAGAAAGGGTGAAGCAGTGTGGACCTGCTGTTGTCCTCCCAGAACCTGATTTACAAGTGTTGGGGTCTGTGTGATTGGAAAGACAAGGGCTCACTTGCTGTGTTCTGAATCCAACTGAGAAAAAAAGTCCTTACAGTATACCTGCAAGGGGAACAGATGTTTCCATCAAACTGAGCCAAATTCTTAGGCAACCTTCAGCAACTTAAAGGTCATACATTCAAAAGGTTATGTAGGACACAGACTGCAACACAGTGAATATTCTATACTGTTGCTTTCTAAGCTGGTTTTTACCTTCATTGCCTGCTACCATCTAAATATACAGTATCTAGTTAAGAGTGCTTAGGTAAAATATTTTGGTTTTAGTATTAGTCCACTTAATATGGTTAAAAACTATACAAGTCTTATTAGGTGGAAATATTTTGAGATCTAGCACAGACATTAGTTGGAAAATTTATTCTGTTTGCTGTTTCTACTTTTGTGTGTTTTGTGTTCATGTCATTATATGATAGAGTAGCTTTGTCTTACATATGTTTACTTTTTTTAACCTCAGTTTTCTTTTGCCATACTATCATCCTTGGATCTACAGATTTGGTGAACTACTAGAAATTTACTCTGCCTTGCTATTTTTATTTTTAGTGTGCTTTTATTCTTTATATGTTTTTAGCTGTAATTTTTAAAAATTAATGTGTACTTTTTGTGTTTTTACTTAAATCTATTTTTTTATTTTAAGGAGAATAAAACTCAACAAAATGAAACAGAATTAGGCCAATCAAAGCAGTGAAAATGGTACAGAACTTCAAAGCAGGATAATAGGAAATCAACAATGATTACTATAATGTATCTTGTTATCTTCACAATAGTTGTCCATTCCATCAGACATAGTAAAATTAAATAAAACAAAACAGGATAAAACTGATCAAAACAGAGCATTGAATAAAATAAAACAATTGGAACAAAACAGTGAGAACCATATTGGGTTTCAAAAACAAGACAGAAGGAAATCTCCCACATTTGCTGTATTTATAACTGCCATCTTCCTAATAGATACTCGGACGTTTACTTAAATATTTCCCCAAAGCACTAGTGTTTCATGGTTTGTTATCATGGAAAAAACCAAAGTCTATGAAAGTGATATTAAAAATATACATGCCCAGTTTTCAGTTATTTTTATTTATATTTTTTGGTACTAAGAGCCTTGCTTTGTTGCCTAGCTTGGCTTTGAACTTGTAATTTTCCTATCTCACTTTCCTGTGTAGCTGGGATTCTAGGTTTAGGTCATCATAACCAGCTTTGATTATGTGTTACAGAACTTTAGAGGAGAACTGTATTTTTGCATTGATGCTCTTTTATTATTGAAATATATAGAGGGTGTTAGAATTTTAAAATGAAATAATTGATAGTAAAGCCATTCCCAAGTTAGTATGAGGCTTGCAGAAAATAATTGTCTTTTACTAAAGTTTTTCTTTTTATTATCTTTTGGTACCATACTTTTTAACTTCCTAGTTTCTTGTGTACATGGGTACCCTAAATATTACAGATAATATGTTCAAGGAAAAGGACTGACTGTTCACTGGGTTACGGTTTTTGGATTGCTATAGAAGAGTCTTTTCTACTTTGTGCTGGTTACTCTTACTCTTCCAGAATCAGTCTCCTCTGATGTCTGTTTTGTCTTGACCTTGTGAGGCTGGTATTTATGGATCTATTCTCTTTACCTCTGGCTTCTGGTTGGGTTTGGATGGTGGGTTCAGGAAATTAAGATGGTGGGAGAAGAAAGAAAATAGGGTGTTTATTTCCTCTGGTCCATCTGTGGCAGCACATTCCTGGAAGTGATTTCATTTTTCAGTAGCTATTGCTTGTATCAGGTGGGTCTTCTTTCATAGACATGGCTCTTATTAGACTGTAGAGACAATATTCCTTTCTGTTGACATTTTGGGCTTACCCATAGTAATTGTTTTTCACTCATTCCCGTTTGTCATCTTATTGATTGTTAAACTTTCCAGATTTTTGTAGTCTCCTTATTGCATTCTCTTCCCATGAACTTTTCTGAGTGTGTTATCCTGCTGATTCACATACCTGCTTTGCGACCTAATTTCATTCTCCTTCACCTCCTTATTTTCTTTTCATGGTGCTGGGATTTGAATCTAAGGAGTTGCAAACATGCTAGTAAGTCCCCAGCTCTCCTACTCTTGCTTTCATGAATAGCTTTGTATCACTATAATGGACTCTTTCTGCCTATAGTAGCTCAGGTTGAGTTCTTGTTACTTAGCCAGGATATTACCAATAAATTCTATTAATTAATATCTTATAGAAGAACCTGGTAAAATGCTTGTCCTATATTAATTCAAGGATATATATCTAACATACATAAATCATGTATATATCTCATGGTATATATATAGTTGAGAAAAAGTCTGCTTTAAATGAAACGTTATTATTTTGTGATGAGTGAATTTGTAAGAAAATTAATTTGACTGTTTTGGGAAGAGGTTTCCCAGCAGGGCAAGTAGGTAGTGGTTCTTTACCCCTTATTATAGTTCTACATAACCTATGAATTCAATATATACTGTCTCTGCATGGACCCACTATTTCAAGAAAAATAATCCATAGTTTAAACTTATAAGAACAGATATGAATTTCCTTTTTCAGGATTTGCTGTTTAAAATGCAATGAATGAAAATTATTTTTTAAATTAATCTTGGTCCAGAATTGGCAGTAGTAGACAGGTGTTCTGTTATCTGCCCTGAGTTGTTTGCTGTCTTCTATAATAAGAAACTTTCCGAAATAAATGTATCTCATCAATTTATCTTTAGTTATCAAGCAAGCAAAGTTACGGTTAGTCTAGAATATTTAGAATTTTGTTTACTTAGAGGATGTAATTTGATCTCCTCTTTGTGATCAGTGTGCTAGTTTATACCTAATCTTTGTTTCAAGTCTCTCTCCTTCCATCTTTGTTTTCAAGTCTGCTTTCTTGTTTTAATTTACATTTAATGATGTTGGTGATCAAACCCAGGACCTTATTCTAATTAGACGATTGCTCTACCATGAAACTATACCCCCAGCCTTGTAGTCTGCTTTCATGATGACCAGCAGAGTGATCACTTAAAAACTTGTTGCTAACTTTCAGTTCTAAAATAATCTCTAGGGATCTAATCTATAGCATTGCAACTCTAGTTAATAATACTTAATTGTATACTTGAAATTTGCCAGGAGAATAGATCTTAAGTGTCCTTAATCTTTCCTTCCAATTATGATTGCCTATATTTATGTATTGACTGTGATAATCATTTCACTGTTATATATATATATATATATATATATATTTATTCCCAGTATACATTCTGAATATATGCAATTTATTTGTTAAGTATACTTCAGCAAAGTCAAAAGAAAACAATGAGAAAAAACTTTTAAGAGGGCCCAGGATTTAGCTCAATGGCTGAAGCACCTGCCTAGCAAGCTTGAGGTCATGAGTTCAATCCCTGGTACTAAAAAAACCCCAAAACACCAAAAAACAAAGAACCAAAACCACAATAAAAAACTTGTTAAGAGTATGTCTTTCATGGCTTGCATTTTACTTAGCAGCCAAATTGCTAGCAATAGATTATAGGACCCTCTGGGTTTTTCCCCATCCTTATTTACTTATTACCTGTTGGCCTCACTTCTCCTAATGTCCCATTCTTCTATGGTCTTGGGATACTTTGGCCTCTTACCACTTCTTTAACATACCAAGCATAATGCTCTTGCTTTATGGGCCTTTGTGATAGCCACTTTTTTGATCTGGAAAAAATTTTTTTGGATCTAGTATATCTTCATAGTTTTCTTTCTTTTTCAAGTCTATCGTCAAGTCTCACCTTCTCCATGAAGTTTACCAACTTTATACTCATACCTTTTGCTCAATTACTTTTCTCCCTTTCCTGTTCTATTTTGTTCCCCAAAGCACTTAAGTGCTTTCAAATATACTCAGTGAGATTTTATTAGTGCATTTTAGATATACTTAATGATCACATTCATCATAGAGAATTTGTACCTGTACATGATATAGCTTGTTTCTTTTTTCCCCTTTCCCTCGTTTTTAAATTTTTGACAGTTTTATTATATGAAACTTTAAACTCATGTAGTAAACTATTATTTTGTTATGCAAACATTTATTGCTTTCTTTTGAGTATTATTATGTTTTTATACGTCTCAATATCACTATCAATTCTCCTTGAAGAGACAAGACCCTTTCTTTCCTTACCATGTACAAAAGCTTTGTTTTCATTTTCCTCTTTTCTCATTTTTTTAACTTTCCCCTTCCCCTTCCCTTGTTCTCCTCCTTATTTGAACATTTTCTTCATATTTCACAATACCTATTACACATTTGGACTTTACACTTTTGGTTTCTTACCAGAGAAACAATGAGGTATTTACACATGCATGTCTGATTTATTTCACTTAAGAGTATGGTCTCAAGATGCATTCATTTACCTTGAAATGTCTCGGCTTACCTTCTTTATGGCAGAGTAGTAGTCCATTGAACAACAAAAACAATAAAATGCCACACTTTTATTCATTCATCAGTTAATGGGCATGTGGACTGTTTCCAAGATTTGGCTATTATACACTGTGCTGCTGTAAACATGGGTGTGCATATATCGCTGTGATATGATGCTTTTAATTCTGTCTGGAAGATGCCAAGAAGAATAGCTGGATCCAGTGGAGCCTAGCGTTTTTTAAATTTTTATTTTGTAATTTTTAATTTTTTTTTTTTTTGGTACTGGTGATTGAAATCATGACCTCATGCTTGTCAGGCAGGTGCTTATGCTGCTGAGCTGAATCCCTGGTCCTGGAACTTAGGTTTTTGAGGACTGTCCATACTGATTACCACAGTAGTTAGACCAGTCTACACTCCTACCAGCATTTGTTATTGGTTGATTTCTTGATAATAGCTATTCTTTCTGGGGTGAGATGGAATCTCATTAGTGTTCCAGTTTCCATCCTTTGTCTGAGAAACAGCTGGCCAACATTTTCTCCCACATTGTGGCTTATCTCTTCACTCTGTTGGTGGTTTCTCTTGCTGTTCAAAAGCTTTTCAGTAGGGCGAGATCCCAGTTATTGATTCTTTGTGATAGTTCCTGTGCAATCCGGGTTTTGTTCATAAAGTCTTTGCCTACACTAATGTCTTCAAGAATTTTACCTACTCTATCTTTCAGAAGATTTAATGGTTTTGTTTTAAAATTAAGATCTTTGATCCATTCTGCTTTTAGCTTAGTACATGGTGAAAGATATGGGTCTAGTTTTAATCTTCAGCATGTGTAGAGCCATTTTTTTGTAGTGCCATTTATTGAAGAGGGTATCTTTTTTCCAGGGAATGTGTTTGGCACCTTTGTTAAAAATAAGATGGCTTAGTGTGTCTGGAGTTGTTTCTGCCATCTTCTAATCTGTTCTATTGATCTTTGAATCTGGTTTTTTTTTTTTTTGGCCAGTACCATATATATTTTTTTTTTATCACAGTAGCTTTATAGTATAATTTCAAGTCAGGGATTATGACCCCCCTGATTGCCTTTGTTGCTCAGGATTGCCTTAGCTATTGTAGATCTCTTCTGGTTCCATGTAAATTTTATGATTGTTTTTTCTAGTGCTGTGAGATATGCTGGTGGAATTTTGATCAGAATTGCATTGAATCTGTGTAACAGTTTTGGAAGTATGACTGTTTTCACTATATTGGTTCTTCCTACCCAAAAGCAAGGGATAGCTTTTCATTTTCTGATATCCTATTCAAACTCTTTTTTCAGAGTACTATAGTTTTTAATGTAAATGTCTTTTACTTCTTTCATTAGATGATTCCTAGGTATTTCATTTTTTTGGATGCTATTGTGAAAGTTATTGTTTTCCTAATTTCTCTCTCAGTGAGTTTGTTATTTATGTACAGGAAGGCTATGCTGATTTTTGAGTGTTGACTTTGTATCCAGCTATGCTACTGAATTTGGTAATTAAATCTAAAAATCTTTTGGTGGAGTTTTTGGGTTTTCTTTGTAGAGTATCATGTCATCCATGAATAATGATAATTTAAGTTCTTCCTTTCATATCTTTATTCTTTTTATTTCTTTCTCTTGTCTAATTATCTGGCTAATGTTTCCAGAAGTATATTGAATAAGAGCGGAGACAGTGAACATCCTTGTCTTGTTCCTGATTTTAGCGTGAAAGCTTTCATACTTTATCCATTTAGTGTTGGCTATTGGTTTGTCATAGATGGTTTTTATCATGTTGAGATAAAAAGCATCTATTGTAATTTTCTCTAGAGTTTTTTTTTTATTGTCATGAATGGGTGTTGGACTTTGTCTAATGCTATTTCTGCATCTATTGAGATAATCATATGGTTTTTGTACTTGGCGCTGTTGCTATAGTATATTGTAAGAGTTTTATCTACTTATTACATTTTTTGCATTTATTGATTTACACTGAATCACCCCTATATCCCTGGGATTAATTCTTCTTGGTCATGATGTGTAAATCGTCTTGGTGATTTGCTGCATTCTGTTTGCCTGTATCTAATTGAGGATTTTTGCATTTATGTTTATTAGGGAGACTGGCCTGTAGTTCTCTTTTTTAGTTGGGTCCTTCTCTGGTTTTGGTATCAGGGTAAATCTTACTTCCAGGAATGAATTTGGGAGTATTGCTTCCTTTCCAACTTCATGAAAGAGTTTGAGAAGTAGTAGCATTAAGTCGTCTTTAAATTTCTTGTAGAATTCAGCAGTAAATTTGTCAGGGCCTGGGCTTTTCTTGTTGGTAGGTTTTTAATTGCATCCTCAATTGAATTGATTGATATTTATTTCTTTAGGATTTTTATATCTTCTTGATTCACCTTTGGTAATTCATGTGCACCTAAGGATCTGTCCATTTCTTCTGCTTTTTCCATCTTAGTAGAATACAAGTTCTCGAAGTAGGTATAGACAATCTTCTGGATTTCTGCAGGATTGATTGATTTTGTAATAGAAAATACTCTCCCTCCCAGCCAGTATGCTTCGGTTTGTTAGTTGCCAATATAATAGTTCCTGTTCTAGTTTGTTTGCTTCTATCTCGTTAAGAAACAAATAAATGGTCTCTATGATGTATAGTTGGTCACTATGATACATAATATATAAACCAATCCCATTCTGCCTCTGTACTTCCTGTTTTCTAATCCTTTATAAGCCCTTGCCTGCCAGATATCAGGTCCTGATATTTAGGGAATGATCCCCATCAGTGCCTGTTCACATAAATAAATCTGCCTTCAAATCCTGGGTGTTTCAGTATTTCTGTGGGTTTGTGTTAAGAAGTCAGCTGTGATTCTGATTGGCTTTCCTTTATAGATGATTTGTTTCTTTTCTCTAATAGCTTTTAATATTCTGTTCTTGTGTTGATTCTCTGGAATCTTGACTATGATCTGCCTTCCTGTAGTTTTTTTTTTTTTTTTTAATCATGGCTAATTGGAGTCTATGTGCCTTACTTAGCTGCATGTCAGATTCCTTTTCTTGCTAGGGAAGTTTTCTGTCATGATACCTGTGAACAGGTTTTTTAAATAACATTTGTGGTATCTCCTGTTTTTTAATTGACTCCAATCAATTTTTTGTTATTTCTTCTTTGCATCATCTAGCAGCTGTGGATTGATTTCTCATGGTCTCTTGCTGTTTTTAAGAAAATTTGTTTCATGATCACTAACCACAAGCCTGTCTTCTGTGTCTTAGATTCTGTCTTCACAGTGTATTCTGCTGCAGATACTTTTAGTGAAATTATTAGTTTCCTGGATATCTGCTTGAATCTGTTTTATGGATTCCATTTTTTTTAATCCATTTTGGACTTTCATGGTTTCCATCATTTTCCTAAGCTGCTCTTTTTTTTTTTTTTGTATCTGTATCTGCTCTTGAATCACCAAGCATATTTTTCACTGTGGTCACCATCTCTATAGTTATCTGAGAAATTGTTTGTGATTTGATTTTTTTCTAGAGCCTCATTCTTTTGCTTTGTTGTTACCAAAAGGCCAGATATGTGGCTTTGTGTTGTATAATATCATTGCTCGCTGGGTATAAGTTGCTGCCTACATAGCCCAACCTCTGATTCTTGGACACTGGTTCACAGTATTTTTTATGCCCTTTAGACAATTTCAGTCTTTGTATACCAGGAAGAACAGCTGGTTACATCAGTTATGTCACTTTAGCCAAAGTGGTACCATTAGCAATAACAATAGTGTGAAACAGCCTACAAAATGCCAAATTGAGGTAACCATTAATTTGCTACCTTTAACTTTATGAAGTAAATATATGATTATATAATAAAATCTAAAACCAGAACATAAGTCCCTAATGTCAATTTTACCCTCAGGAGACAAAATTTAAAAAGGTTTAGGGGGAAAATAGAGAAATAGAAGAAGAGGAAAAGATTAGAAGCAAGGTTGGAGGAAGGAAGATCATGTAAACTTTCAGAAACTGGTGCAGAAGACAGGAGGAAAAGAGAGAAGGAAGAAATAAAAGGAAGAACAGAACGGAGGAATATCCACAAAAAACTAGAAGTCACATTCACATTTACTTAAAAAAATAAGCTCAAACAGTGAAGAGAGGAAAAAAAAACAAGAAAAGAGAGAGAGAGAGAGAGAGAGAGAGAGAGAGAGAGAGAGGAAAAAGAATGTCCATTTCAATATTTATCTTGTTTGTCACTGGTAGATAACATGTTGAGACAGAGTCCAGATCTGTGATGATTTATCCCAGCAAGTCCAACAGTAGCTTTATCATGGGAGAGTGCATAATTTCAGCAAGCCTGAATTTCTCCTGAATTTCAGGCTGGTTTCTGGCCATGAGGCTAGGACCAGACCTGTTCAACCTGCAGTGGTCAGTGCACCTTTTCTGCAGGCTTGAACTCAGCTGGGAGCTGCTGGATGGAGGCAGAAGTTGTTTTGAGTTCTGAGCTCAGTTGGACCCTCTCCAAGATGGCTCCCAGACAATGACCTCTCTCCCATGGGATGGGCAAATTTGCTCTACTCACCATGAGTGCAGTCCATACTATTCACCCCATTAAACTGTTGCATCACTCTGTGGAGGTTTCTGGGGTTCTTAGCAGTCACCAAGTCTTTACAGGTGTGAAGTAAGTCCCGATTTAAGGAAAAGGCACTGCCCATCAGGTCTTTCTTCTTCATTGAAATTTCTTTCTTTGCTCTCTCAATAGGCTTCAGTTCACACTTCAGATCCTTCCTGGGTTCAGGGGACCCACTTCTGGCTTGATTCTTCAAACTCTTCCTATAGACCTATTCCATGGTCAGGTATAGTCACAGCAGTGACCCTGCTTCTATGGTACAGTTTTGTGTATTCATCAGCTTTCCTGTTGCTGATACATAATACCTGATGTCCACCACTTAAAAAAGGAGAGGTTTAATTTGGCTCATAGTTTTAGGGGATTCAGTCCATATTTGGCTAGCAAGGAGGAGTAATGCATAGGTCATGGAAGCTGGGAAAGAGTAGGGGGACTTCTCCTAGTACTTCTCATAGTAGTGCCAATGGGACCATACATCAGTGTTACATCTCCATGATCAACCCAGACACACCCAGAAGTATGATTTATTAATCCTAAAGCAATCACATTTACTCAACTAATGTTAACCATCACAGCATCTTAAGTCTCCCCATATTAGTTCAGATCCAGTGTCCAGTTATCCCTGATGAAGTGTGGTTAATTCTTCTCCTACACTGTATAGTCACTTTGGCAAATGGTTATATGTTTTCTTGAGAAGGCTAGGAGGAAGACTTTTAGTATGACTTTTTGGCAATATATCAGGATGCTTAATGGGACTCTTTTTCTTTGTTCAAAGAGTCCTGGATCTGCAAACTTGCTCAAGTATGAAAAGTGGTTGTGGACTGGTAATATCCTTTGTGTTGATTTAAGTATTTCTGGCAATTAGACTAAAAGACTTTCTACTTACAGAAATTAGATAAGAGTTTAGTAGACTATTCATCTAATTTTACTTCTAGGAATACCATGATCAGTTAGCCAGTGCTAGCATTGTCCATGGGTCAAACCTTTTTGTGTCTTGTATTGACTCTAATGCCTGATATGGTAACTACTTTCTTGCTGATTTAAATGTTAACAATTGGCCTATATCACCCAAGGTCCCACCATTCCGATTGAATTCATAGACCCTAGTTTGATAGCATCATGTCTTATTGTTATGCTTGGCTTTCTAGACACACAGAGCTTAGAGAGTCTTTGATTTCTTTCACCAATATATTTCTCAAGCATCGGTAAAGGAAGTGTTTTCTGGGCTCTCCCAAGGGACATAGGTAGCAGATGAGCAGATTTACGTAATCAATACTTTCTATATAGTTGAAAGAAAGAAAAATTTTTTTCTTTAAACTCTCCAGAATATATACCAATGTTTGTAAGAAAATAGAGATCTTATTTATGACCTCAGTGATTAAGATGAGTTAATGTACAGAATTTGTCTGAGTATGAAAAGTATAACTGCCAGCAAATTGTTTGTATTTAGAGCTTTTAGAACGAAAAGGAATTTTCATAGTTTTTAATATATAATGAATATCAGGTGAAAAGAAGAAGTCATTTGAATGTTCTTTTTTGTTTTATAAGATATGATAAAAAATAAACATTAAACAACAAAAATTTCCCCCCATCTATTCCAAGGATGTGTGTGACTAGTTATGTTTTATACAAATATATATTATTATTTTTCTGTTTTTTTTTTTTAATACAAGGTGCCATTATATAGTCTAGGCTGGCCTTCAACTTACTGTGTAGCCCAGGCAGCCTCAAATTCATGGCAATCCTCCTGCCTCAGCCTCCTGAGTGCTAGGATTACAACACCATGTCTGTCCAATTATGTCTATTTTAAAATAATTTTCTCCTTTTGGGGTCTTGCGGGAAACAGAAATAGGCAAGAGAATGGTTGAGAAGGTATGGGAGATAGATTCACCTCATTCATTACACTATGGAATTTTAAGTGACTGCAGTAAAAATACTAGCTTGAAAAATGGTAGATGATGTGAGTCATGTAAAAACTACTTAGTTTTTTAGATTGTCTGAGAAGAAACATTTAAACGCAGGTATTTGGAACATTTTCTTATACCCTACTCTATCTTGTAGGCCACTCACTGAAGGAAAGATTTGTAAAGTATAGTGAGTATAGTATAGTAAGAGTTGAATTCTTCTTGAAAGTGAGAGGGAGAGATTGAAGCAGGGTGTGGTAATATAAAAGCAAAGGCTGTTACTTTTGTACAGAGACACATATTTGGAGAGGAGACAAAAAACAGATTTTGAGTTGATATTTTTTTTTTCCTAGTTCTGGGGATTGGACCTATGTTAGGCAAACATTCAACCCCTAAACTATCTCCTTAGCTCTTTCTTTTTAGATTTTGAGATAAGGTCTTGCTAAGCTGCCCTTGCTAGCCTACAAGTCAAGATCCTCCTGCCTTAGCTTCCCAAGTAACTGGAATTACAGGTACTATACCCCCTGACATGTTTATTCTTCATTTGGAATTTGACTTTTGAAAAGTAAATTGCTATTATCATTCAAATCTTTTTCTGAAACTCTACTTAGTGAGTTTTTTTTTTTAACCTTTTTCTGGTAGGATACTTTTAATAGTTTGTTGTGTCTGGGCCATAGTGTGCACTCATTAGAATATCATTAGGTTAAATTAAATCAGTCAATAAGATTCTTGTTCAGAGAGACCCTCTATTTCTATTTATTAGCCTTTTTTAATGTTAAAGGACCAGTAAGAATTTTTTTTTTTTGTAGTACTGGGGATTGAACTTACAACCTTGTGTTTGCCAGGCAGGTGCTTATGCCACTGAGCTATGTCCCTGGCCAGTAAGTATTTTTTAATAATGTGTATTAGTAGGACATAAGGCATATAGTATATTTACAGTAAACTTCATTGTATATATAGTTCAGTCAAGAAAACTTTATATAATGTAGAATGTAAAAATATTCATAGGCCATTAAGGAGAGGCCATTTTGTCCCTTTACTCAACACTCATATTAAGATGATTTTATTCTTCTGAATTTCTGAGAGGAAGTTTTCTCCCTTATTATAAAAGCTAGCAGACTTCTTGAGTGTCCTTGAATGATTTATTCATTGCCTACTTTGTGTAGTGGCAAAAGAAAAGAATTATACATTACTTTTTTATCTGGTGCAAGAGAGCAATTTAAAGAAATACACTTGGTAAGACCTGTAATAAAATTTTTAATGAGTTGTCTTTCCAGCTCATAGTTATTACAAAGAGTATTATGTCCTCCATGACTCAGAGCTGTGTATTTTTTTACTAGCTAAAATAAGTGTTATTGCCATATTTCTTTTGGTCTTTATGTCAAATATTATTCTGTTGTTTAAAAAATATCTGTTGTATTCATATCTAAGGTGGTGTTTAAGTATATCTTGATAAATATCATAAATTTACTAACATTTTCCTGAGAGTAATCTAAGATGAATAGAGTTATTCTATCATTAACTGATAATTTTTTCTTTCTTTCCTTTATTGTTGTCTCTTCTCCTGTGCCCTACAAATTACACTCTTAGGATACCTGAAAAATAGATGAGTGAATCTCATTTTAATTACTTGCTATGTCACCCTCTTACTAGATTATATATTGTATATGGACAGAGGCTACACTAATTCAATTTACCTCCGCATGCCTAAGGCCTCAGATTAGTACATAATTGGAAGTTGGTAAATTAATTGAATGAATGAATAATAAAATGCATATTATAATACTTTTTTTGGTAATTATCTTTATTTAAAATATATTGTTTCTTATATATTGAAATATTTAGATTATAAAATATAGGGAGAAATTGTATCAAGAAATGAATATTTTTAGTGTGAATGTTTTCAAACTAGTTTGATACTTTTACTAAGGGTTAGAGTAGTAAAGTAGTAAAGAGTAGTAAAATAAAAAATCAATTTTAAGTGGTTTTTGAAACTCAAGTTTTGATTGTTTTGGATTAATATTTGGAATTTTTTTGAGCATGTGACCTTGATTAGCTCAGGTAATTTAATTTATGGCCTAACTACATTAAACTGAGGGCATAACGTGGACATACTCATATTTTTGCAATAGATATCAGTCTTAAAAAAATTTAATTGAAACATGGTGTGGGCTATGTACATTATAGCATTTTTATTCTTTATTTCAAATTGTAACTTGAGAATTATAAATATTGAAGAATATTTCCAAGCATAATAAAAACTACATGCTCTTGGGATCAAAAGATATATTTCAGCAAAATAATATGTTATAAAAGACCTGACTGATCAGAAACATAAGAACCAAGTAGGTTTATGTAATTTCCCAAAACCTTGTTAGTGTATTTATTTTATTGTTGGATAACAGGTATATATAAACATTGCTGTTACTTAGGAGATTAAAAAATTACTATCATATGGATTGTGATAAGGTAGAAAGTAACCATAAATTTTAACTTTGCTTATTATGAACTTTAATTTCCAAGGTGATTAATACTTGGATATATAGCAGCATACTTGGAGAATAAAATTCTACTTAATATTTACTAATGTCTTTTCTGTTATATCTAATTGTAATATCTCTGTAATTGTTTGCTTGCGTTTTGTGCTTATGTGACTTTAAAAGTATATTTTTATCCTATATTTTTCTCCAGGCATTCACAAGGACAAGGATAAACCTCCCAGCTTCTCTGCTGTCCTTGAGACTTTGAGGCATACCTTGACAGATTACCAGAGCAAGCTGGAAGATGCATCTAATGAGGTAACACTTGCACTGTTTGGCTCCACTCACATAGCTTTCGGCCTGTAACTAGTACGTATCCCTTGCTTGTTACAAAGGTCGAGAAGATTGGAATGTTGAATTGACAGCTTCACAGATACAAAAAATAGTCTGTCACTGTTTTTTCTGTAAGTATGGCATAATATAGTCATTCACTTATGTTTTTTTAACTCTTCACACACACTATTATTTTCAAGATTATAAAGATGTTGGCACTTCTTAATTTATCTCTTAATTTAATAAAAAGCTGTGTAAGTCATTTAAATTAATACATGTTTATTAAAATGTTAATGTGTTTTATGATATGCAATAGCTAGTGGAAATTTAAGTCTTGTCAATATTTTAGTTTGAATAACTGTGGAAGTCATAATAGAAGAGAGAAATTATTTTCAATCGCTAAAGGGAGTGAAGTGGTTAGAAATTTTTAAAACAAATATTCTTTTGATGTAGCGTGGAGGCTTTTAGTTTGGTGATTGAAAACCCTCATGCTTCTATCTCATTTGTATTGTTTAATCTGTGAGTTGATAATTTTCTTGGGTATTAAAATGTTTTATAAATTCATGCTTTAGGAATTAAAGAATTTGTCTACTTATATCATGTCAAATTAGCATATGAAATAATTATATTAAATACAATTAGTTAACAAAACATTGTCAGCTGAAGACAAGTCACAAAGCAAAGATTTTGGTGTTTCATTTTTACAAAATCCATAAGAGCATTATTTTAACATATTGGTAGAAGCTTATTTTAGTTAAGTAGGGTGAACAAAGAAGGAAAAATGAGTTGTCTTGATACCCTGTGTAAATGTTCAAAAGGAAAAAAGAGTAACTATTGAAAAAACTAAATTTCTATGAAGAACAAGTATTGCTAAGTCTTTCCTTCTGAGAGAAGAGGACCTATATTCTTAGTAGTTTATGAAACTCTTCTGAGGCCTAGGTCTGGAAGCTGCAGGGTAACTAAGAACATACTACCCACAGCGAATTGTTATTTGGGAGGATGAATGTCACATGATCCTCAGCACAGTTGAAAAGTCAACTCAGCAGGCTTTGGCTTAGTAATGTGCTTTGTTGTGAACCAGTGCCAGAGACAGCAGTGGGGAGACCAAGGGGGTGGCTGCAAAGAAAGCAAAGAGAGCAGTCTGACAGAAAGAAGAATGAACTGTCAAAGCAAATAAATCACACGTGGTGCCGGACCAACTGATGACCTGCCACAAACCTTCCCAGTAGGACTGTATGTGACTAACCCTGAAGCTGTCATATGGAGAGAGACCAGTAAATATCCTCATGATGTATAGAAAAACAGTCTTTGGCTCTGTTCTTTTTTCTTTCCTTGTAGATATTACTGCTTCTGGCATTTTGGTCCAGTAGGATTTTCAGAATAGAGTTATATTTGTTTACAGTAAGAGTGAAATCCTCTATCCAGACATCTAGTAAAAATTCAATAATATTGCTGACATTTTAAGAATGCTTTGTTTTCTTTTAGTCATGTGAGCTTATGACAGAGAATATGTAGTATTTAACCAAAATAATTGTTATGACTTCATTACTGTTGAACAATGTGTATTTTAAGCAATTGAATAAAAGTACTTAAAGGTTGGCTTTTGAGTTACCCATCCTTGAGAAATATAAAAAAGTTATTATTTTTTTTAAATCAGCTAAACAGCATGAGTGATGCTAAGGAAAAGACATCTAGTGAACTTGATTCTACCAAACTGAAGATTGAATCTCATACTAAAAATATAAAGGTAATATGATTAGATTTTTTTATTTTTGATACTTCCTTTGGGAATATTTTAGAGATAGCTGAAAATATATATTTATAAAGTTTATTAGTATTCACTTTTAATAGTTTGTTGATCAAAGTAACATTTTTTCAGTTAAATAAAACGATTACAAATTATCTTGGTTAAAGGAAAAATTGATTTTTCTGATGTAATTATAATACAGCTTCATAAACAGTTTGAGGTTGAATGCCTTCTTGCCTTACATACCTATACATATTAAAAAAATTTTACATAACCACACTTACAGAGTCAGTTTTCATCATTTTAGGATGGAGCCATTGTTTTTAGTATTTTATGTCCAGTAATGTGTTGAGACTATAGCTGGCTAAGGTACAGGAAAAGTTTTCTGTGCTATTTTTATGTACTGCATCTCTGCAAGATTTTAGCTGCACATTATTGTTTTAATTTTATTGTGTTGGTTCATATTTAGTTTGTCATGGACATACTTCAATAGAATTTGTTAAGGTTAAGGAATAGGTGAGCTGAACTTTATGCTACATACTTGAGATTTTTATTGGTATTTGGAATGTCATCAGAAAGAAAATGTTCTTAAATGTAAAGAGATACACTTTTAAAAATGTTATTAAAATGCATTGAACTATCAAATCGTTTTTTATAATGAACTGAATGGAAAACTGCCTTTATAGAGTTGTTTTTTTTTTGTACCAGGGGCTTGCCAGTTATGCACTGTGTCACTGAGTTGTATCTCTGGCTAAAGAGTTTCTTGGAATAAAGCATCTTATTAACATTTTGTACACATGTTCAAATATAACAAATTTTCTAATTTTTGAGCTAAAATTTTATAATTAGAAAATTCTTTCAGCAAAATACTTCAAAGATTAGCTTTAAAGAAAATACTTCATTGTTTTGTATTAAAGCTTTGAAAGTTTTCATTATATATTTTACATTGGTGTGCCTTCCCACTGGGGACTTTTCTTACAATCTCTTTATTTGATGTCTCTGATAGGAACTTCAAGATAAACTGGCTGAAGTCCATAAAGAGTTAAGTCACTTACGCACTAAATGTGCAGACAGAGAAGCTTTAATAAGCTCTTTAAAAGTAGAACTACAAAATGTGCTGCACTGTTGGGAGAAAGAAAAGTCACGAGCAGCCCAGTATGAAAGTGAACTGCAGAAGCTTTCCCAGGTTTTCCAGAAGGACACTGAGGTACTGCCTGAGACTGGAAGAGCTAGAAAAGGCCTGCCACGAATCTGGGGTTTATGCATTTACTTACATCAAGTGACTGTTTTTACTATTTTAGTATGCTTAATTTTAAAAAATTGCTGTGATTTGAGTATTTTGAAGTGACAGCTACAAAATGAGCTGTTCTGTTATGTTGTGGATACTACTTTGTGAGAAAAGTAATATAATTTAACCCCTCTATCCTTGGGCCATGAATTCTTTAATTATTATATTTCAAGCTGCTGTGCTCCTAAAAGTCTCTTCAAAGTTTGCTTATTTCCCAATGACGAACTTACTTTTATTTCAATAGTGCTATAAGTTGGTATGGTAGATTTTCTTTTTTTGTAATCAAGTATATCTGGACAAGACACTCTGCTTAGTCTCCCCATATTTCAGTTTCTTTATTTGTAAAACAGGAGTAATATCTACTTTAGTAGACAGTCTCTTTAGTCTTTATAATTACAGGGGTAGTAACAACAACAACAAAAAAAACTAGAGAAATAAAAGTTCTGTGAAATTGAAACTTCATTTGAATGTCCTGAACAGTTATCTATCCATTTTTATTTATTAATGGCTTTTTAAAGTATTGTGACAAAATTTTTATATTCCATATGAACTTGTGTGATTGAAATTGTTATATTTTTTACATATGGGTAGAGAGCTTGTGTGGCTAGTGAAACCAGTTTATCCCAAACTGTCTGCATATTGAGTTCATTATTTTAGCAAATCTGAATGCAAATGCCAAGGGAATAAAAAGGAAACAAACATTTTTTCCACTCTTCTTACAGTCTTGGATTTAAACTGTGTCCACACAAAGTTGTTGGAATTGCTCTACACATCAGACAGTGATTAAAGAAAAGGAAACTAGAAGCCTGATTATTGTAAAGTCAGCATGTCTACTGCATTGTAGTTGAGTTCAACATGTGTGAATTGATTTTAGATCTTGTGACTTTCTTTTCATGCCAAATGGGAGATTATCATGCTTGGTTTACCACAGCCCAAGCAAAAAGGACATAATAGCGACACCATAAATTATCCTCAAAGATGAGCTTCCTTGAGAATGAACAAGAATATTAAGAAGGAAGATTTTAGTATTTGAGTACCACCCTTTGATAGTTATACTTACTAAAAATTTTGTGCATTTCAACACAGTTAAAAATGCAAAATTTCCGGGGAATGGTGGCACATGCCTATAAACCCAGCATTCTGGGAGGCTGAGGCAGCAGAATTGCAAGTTTGAGCCTAGCCTGTCAATTTAGTGAGTTAGTAAGACTATGTCACAGAAAACAAACAAGCCCAAAAACTTCTTACCGATTTAGCAAGACCCTGTCTCAAAAAGGCCTGGGGATGTTGCGCAGGGTAAAGGTCCTGAGTTCAATTCCTAGTACTGAAAAAAAGGAAAAGTCATCTTTAACTGCCTATAAAAGGACAATGTATAGGGAAAAATTTATTAAAAAATCTTTTGATATCTTGACTCAAATTTGTGGTTTTAACTACATTTAAAACTTTTGGTATTTATTATACCTGGAAAAAAGTGAAGTAGCACATAGGATGAATTAGTGACACACATTTTGAAATGTTCAGGAAAACTAACCTTACAGTTTCTAATTACAAAACCTTCATTTATGCTATATTGTTGTTGTTACTGTTACTTAATCTAGAAGATTAAAATTTCCAATGATTTTCTCATAAATTTTCCTTTTTTAAAAGTTTTCTTTACCTGCTGATTTATTAAAACACATTGAGGGAACTTATTTTATCCACATAAAATATTCAATTTTCAGCTTCTCAATTGTCTTTGAGCTATGTATTTGGGACTTTTTAGAGGAAATAGCTTATAAAGAGAGCCACTTGGCATTATGTAAGTAAATACTGCTTCTACGTTCAAGATAGGATCAGCTTTATACTGAATTCTAGAGCCTAGTAATTTTAGGTCATTGAATAGTTTAGTGTAGTTTAGTAACCATGACAATGCTAGGCTTTTAATGGGTTTCTTATTTATTTATTTATTTATTTATTTATTTATTTATTTTGTTTTTTTGAGACAGTGTCTCACTATGTAGGCCTCACTATATACACCAGGCTGGCCTCAAACTCATGGCAATCTTCCTGCTTTAGCCTCCTAAGTGCTGGGATTACTGGCATGTGCTACCATGCCTGGCTACCCCGCACCCTCTTTTCTAAATGGACATTTTTGGAAATCTGTCTTGGGAAGCTATTTCCCTTCTCTATGGCCTGTTACTTTGTAATGTTTTAAACCTTACAAATGTGTCTGTGCTACATAAACTGGCAAGTGGGAAAAACAAATTTTTATATGACTTCCTGCTTTGCCTAAGGGGGTTAGAAAAGATTTTTCTATAAAAGGTAAGTAAAATGGAATCTCTGGATTAGGAAGAAAGCAGAGTAATTGTGTATATGTGAAGTATAGATATTGGCATAACTTATAGATATTGGTATAACTTTTTCTTCATTAGAATTGAATGACCATTTCTTTACATTACTTTTAGACTCAACATCTGTTTTGGTAAGCGTAAACAAGAAACTGTAGAATTACCATGTTGACTTCCAGTTAGAAGGCTTATAAACAGCTACTCTAGATGGCTTGTGTTACAGCTAAGGAATCTTAGCCCCTGAACAGATGCTTACTCAGATCACATTCTTATCCAGGAGCAAAGATAGGGTCAGAAACATGGTCTTTTTGGCTTTTAGACATTATTGGTTTTGAACTGTAATTGTCAGCAATTTCAAGTATTCTATCTAATGCTTGGTTTTATATGTGAAAAAAGTTATCTAAATGACAGTATCTGAAACTTGAGAATTTTAGTTTCTAGGTTTTAGAAATAAAATTTTCACTGTTTGTATTATGTGTTTTATTTCTTATAATGTTTATATAAAGGAATTAATTTGTCTTCTTCCTGCAGGAGAAGCTAACCTTCCTTCATACTTTGTATCAGCACTTAGTAGCAGGCTGTGTGCTCATGAAACAACCAGAAGGCATGTTGGATAAATTCTCTTGGTCTGAGCTTTGTGCAGTCTTGCAGGAGAATGTTGATGCCCTCATTGCAGACCTCAACAGGGCTAATGAGAAGGTAACTGTCCTTAGGCACCAGATACCTCTATTAAATTCAGTGACATTTGTCCACATCACAGCATCATTAAGAGGGGCTGACATTCATCTTATTTCAAAAAGAATTTGGATGTTAATAATTCAATACCATTAATTATGGCTTGTCTACAACTCAGTTTGATGCCATTGCTGAGGGCATGTAAATGTGACTGAAGTCTGTATGAAGTCTCTAAGCTCCACTTTCTGTGCAGGACATGCTAATACTACTAGCCAGTATTAGCCACAGGGACCTAATTAAAAGAAAATAAATTAATCTTACTGATGAAGCAATTCAAAGAACTTAGTCATTTACATTAATAAACCAACTCTTTATGTTAGTGTAAAATAGAAACAGGATACAGTTATTCAAAAACATTATCTTAAAATTTTTTGCTTAGGAAATATGAGGTGTTATTTTAAAAGCACTTAGAAAAATTTAAATTATATGTACATGACTTGTTTCTGGAAATACAGCAAGCTAGCTGTATGTAAGAAAACTCAGTCTGTATTTTAAAACATAATATATCTATTTTGTAAGAACAAAACAGTCGACTTTTATGGTCATGTTACCGTTTCACAAAGCTAGGAATGCATCTTTTTCTGAAAAAGAAAAAAAAACCCTACTTTCCTTTACAGAAAATTAAAATGGATTAGCAGATCAACATATGTCACTGTTAAAGATATTGATTCTTATCCTTGTTCTGTTGAACTGGTCAGAACTGTATTTATGAGGTCTAGTTTCCAGATCTTAATTACAATGACATTTGTTCTTAAGAGAGAGGAAGAAAAAAATGTTCTGTGTGTTTTTTAAAAAAGTCTGTTGAATTAATAAAACAATCTGGTTTCAGGGTGAGATTTCTTATCCTTAAGCATTTTTCCTTGATTCTCTTGACAAACACAATCATAGGCATTGAGAAGTAGAGCTGAGAAATGAGAGAATAAACTGTGAGAAATATGCATGTTATTTGTCATTCTGAATATGTGTATAAGGGTTTAAATTACTGATAATTAAAATGGGTGTGTCTTAACTATCTGAGATAGTATTATAATTTTATTAGTTTTCCATAGTTTCTAAACAGCATTAATTGCTCTACATTTTAGAAGATAAGGAGTTTCTTTTTTATTTTCAAATTACAAAAATAGAATGTTGTGCTTCATTATATATACAGATATCTGCAGATTTGCAAATCTTATTTAAACACTTCTTTCCCATTGAAATATCTCAGTAGCTTGAGCTTTGGTTATACAATATCTTTCTTAAATGATTTCAAGAAAGTTACAGAATGAGTAACTTCACTAGAAAAAAAAAGAAAACTTGCCTTAAGTATACAAGACTCCATTTGCTGCTAAGATATGATAATTTAACCTGTTAATTTCCTTTTTTTGCTATCCTTTTTAAAATTAAAATTTTATTTTATTTTTCTACATGTTTGCAGCACATAATGGTTATATTGCTCCTGGGGAGTTGGCACATCTTATTTCTTTTTTTTTGTCCTCTTTCCCTCTCCTTCATTCTTTTTCCCTGGATCGCTTGGTCCCCTTTCCTTATGCAAGAGATCTATCTTGCTGTTTTCCTGTTATCTTTTATTTTACTCTGTAATTTATTTATATTTTGGGTTTCTCATATTACAGAAATCATGCAGTGTTTAAACTCTGTCTGATTTATTTCATTTAATGCTATGGTGTCAAGGTACATCCATTACCCACAGATGACTCAAGTTTATCCTTCTTTATGGCACAGTAGTACTCCATTATATATAATACCCTTTATCCATTTATCTGTTTTTGGGCATATAGGCTGTTTTCAAGATTTAGAGTTGTGGTGATATAAACACTAATTCCTATTTCTTAACTATGTACATGTGAACTTAAAATTTTGTATGATCTTAAGGAATAAGGTAAAATAGAAAAATTTGGGTATGTTTTGGGAAGGTGCTATAAAGAAGTTTTTTTTTTAGAGTATGTCTCATTGTATATTTCACTTCTTATAGGTCAGCCATCTAGAGTATATCTGTAAAAACAAGTCAGACACAATGAGAGAACTTCAGCAGACCCAGGAAGATACCTTTAACAAAGTGGCAGAACAGATCAAAGCCCAGGAAAGCTCCTGGCACAAACAAAAGAAGGAACTGGAACTGCAGTATTCTGAACTATTGCTGGAGGTGCAGAAGAGGGCACAGGTACACTCTCCATACAGAGCTAATAAAATGGACTGCTCAGTGTAATTAAAAAATGTAAAAATCAGTTTAAAACTTCCTGAGAGCCTCTTAGAACTTGTTTAGACATAGGTAGACACACACACACACACACACACACACAGAAAGAGAGAGAGAGAGAGCGAGAGAGAGAATGTATGTATAAAAGTATCTGTATGAAAGATTGTCTTCTACTTTGGAAGATGAGCTTTTGGTCAAAACATCCTTGAATGGGTTCATCAATTAAATTTTAAAATTGTATTTCATTTATTTTTAAAACAAAAGGTTAAGCAATCTGGTAAAGTATTGTCAGTCTTAGGGTAAATTTCCTTTTTTTATTTAAACAAGAATAAAAACAACACAGAATTTCAAAACAAAATAATAAAAATAAAATAAGGAAATTAGCACTAGTTAATATATTGCATATTGTTATCTTCAAAGTAGTCTTTCAGATTCCAAGATTTAGGCATGAAAAAAATGATCAAACAATGAAAACACAAATTGTTCTTTTTGATGAACAGATTAGTAGTATAGTTATCTATCTTGTTTATATATATATATATATATATTCATACACACACATATATATATATGTATGCATATATACATATAATCTTTTGCTTTCTTTTTTGCTTTGCCCTATCTCAGTTGTTCTTTCCTTTTAAGCACTTTTTTCATTTCATTTTCACACTATCGTACAGTTTGGATCTTACTTGCTCCTTCAGTTTTTTTACACTAGGGAGACAATACGATATTTACACATACTAGTTTGATTTATTTCTCTTATGAGTATGGTCTTAAGTTGCATCTATTTACATATAAATGCCTCAAGTTTATCCTTCTTTACAGCTGAGTAATACTCCTTTGTATAAAACTAGTTTTTTTTTTTTATTCATTCTATGCTTGATGGGCATTTGGATTGTTTCAAAGATTTAGCTATTACAGATTGTGCTGCTGTAAACATGGGTGTACATATATTGCTGTGACGTAATGTTTACAGTTTTTCTGGGAAAATACCGAGAAGGGGAATAACTGGATTGAATAGGACCTCCAATTGTAGTTTTTTGAGGACTCTCCACAGTGTTTTCCATAGTGGTTGTACCCATCTACACTCTCACCAACAGTGGAGAAGCGTGCCTTTTCCCCCACAGCCCCACCAACATTTGTTATTGTTTGATTTCTTGATGACAGCCATTCTTTCTAGAGTGAGATGGATTCTCAGTGTTGTTTTAATTTGCATTTCTTGAATGACCATTGATGTTGAACATTTCTTCATGTATTTATTTGCCATTCATATTTCTTCATCTGAGAAGTATGTGTTCATCTCGAATGCCCATTTTTGGATTGGCCTTTGAATTTTGGGGGCCTGATACTTTCATATTCTTTATATGTTCTAGATCTAAGTCCTTTGTCTGAGGGACAGTTGGCTAAAATTTTTTACCATTCTGTGGGGAGGCTGTCTTTATTCCAGTGAACATGTTGGCCCCTTTGTTAAATATAAGGTGGCTGAGTTTCTCAGTAGTTATGTCTGTGTCTTTTAATCTGTTTCACTTTTCCTCAAGTATTTTTTTTTGTCAGTATCATGCTAATTATGTCATGGTAGCTTTGCATTTATTCATTTGTGAAGGGTCCCATGAAAGTCTCATTTTAATCCATTTAGAGTTACAATTTGTTATACCTACCAATATTATATGAAAAATAGAGTAACAGTTGTAGACTCTGTTGCAAAACAATTGACTGTGGGATGTATTATATTTTCTTTATTGGATTTGGTTGAGAATAGAAATGTAGCCATTTTTTCATAAGAATTATTGTCAGCATTACTTACACTGTTAGCTCTCATATCTGTTTATCAGGAATAACTAATAATTGTATATTCTTTTTGGCAGTGAACTTATTAATAGATCACTTTTGTTCCCAAGGACCTGAAGGTTTTTTATTCTTCACTCATTATTATTGAACCTCTTCATTTGGTCCATTCATACTTACATTGGCAAGTTTCATTTAAAGAAAACCTCCCTACAAAATATTTATGGATTTATGCATGTATGTATATAAGAAGTTATTTATAATCTGCCTGAGAGCCTCTTAGAACTTGTTTAGACATAGACTTGTTTAGAAAGTTTAAAACCAGACCTCTTTGTATTCCTGAACTAAGGGACCCTATATAAATTTATGCCTTTCTATATGAATTTGAATGACTCAATTCATACATTTTCTAAAAATAGCCACTTTATATGCAGGCTATTGTATAATGTGTTCTTCATTTTATACCCCTGAGGTAAAAGATTCAAACAGAATTCAGGTTTATCATCCTATATTGTTATTTTACTCATGTTCTATCTTGTTACTGAAAGCACCTTTGGCAAGAAATTTAAATTTTGTCTTAAAAAGGTTATATGTTGAACCTTTTTTTTGGTAACTGAATTCTAAGAGAATATCCAGAGATAAATAGAGATTTTGATAATTGTTGGAGGTTGTAGTTCCTCAAATATCTCAACTGAAATAATTCATGGAGAGATAGTTACAGCAATATGTATATCTCGGTTTTGATGGAGTGTGAGTTAGTGTCAGTAGGTAGCTCTAGTGGTATTTGGAAAAAGCCTTCCATTTTCCATATAATTGCTTTATAAGTTGTTTTTGTTAATAATGCTTTCAGTTGAATTTACATGATGCTTGATAGATTTTCCCATGCTTTTCATACCTTTGCATGTGTCCTCTTACTTGAACCCACCACAGTCAGAGGTCCTTTAAACATTATTTCTGTTTCACAAATGAGGAAACTAAGGTTCAGACAGGTGATAAAACTTACATGTGCAAGAAACTTTGGGGACAGAAGTAGAACAGAGATAATGCAAAATATTTAGCACAATGATTGGCATTTAGGAATTACAAGGACAGTGCTGTGGGCTATTTAAATACATTATTGACATCCTTCATGTCCAGTCCTTTTTGCTTCATACTATAACACAGTTTCTTTTAGAAATGTATGCTATTTTTGTGTATAATGTAATATATGAAAATAGGTCTATTGACATCTCAGGTTTTTGTTTTGTTCATTTGTAAATGATTCTTGGTTAATTAATAATTAAACATGATGATGTATGGAAAAACTTTAGTTCCACATTGTTAGCCATCTACACAAGTGGTAGTTTTTCAAATTTGTGTCATTAGTTTTTTTCCCAAGAAATTGAAGTTTTAGTATAAGACACTATATTTTAACTGCTACTGTAGGTAAGAAGACTGTCAAGACAGCTTTTATGTAATTATTTAATGTTAATAAAAATACTTTATATAAGGTTGTACATAATGAATTGCCAAAAAATGCTATAATATCAGAAGGAGGGAGGTGGCCAAAGTTTGCAAAGGCTTCAATAGAGCAGACTGAAACTCCTTCTAGAATCTGAAAGTCTAGAGCAAAGAAAGTCATGAAACAGATCAGAATTCAGAGGTACTTTGAGGTAATATTCTTTAACAGTCAATAAATCAAGCATCTTTCCTTGGATTAATACATTTAACCTAATGATAAATAGAACTATTTTTTCTAGTAACTTTGTGTATCCAAAAGGGATTTTATAATTAGTGTTGTTTTATAAACAAAAGAGTAAAAGCAGACGCATTTCATTTTTAGTGCAGAATTTTGACTTGCTAGACTTATATAGTATAGTAAGTTAAGTAAATAATCAGGTAGTTTGACTGTTCCTGTATTAGGGTGTGAGTGTGCAAGTGCGTGTACACATACCAGGCTTTAGATCATATGTTACTTCTATGTTTAAATTTTGAGGAACTGCCATGCTGTTCTTGAAAGTATGGTACCATTTTACATCCTTATCAGCAGTTTATGAGGTTTCCAGTTCCTCCCCAAAATCCTCTTTAACAGCTAAAAACATTTACATTATAGGGAGAACAAGTGAATTTGTTTTTATATTTTCAATATTACCCTTGAACAAAAAGACAAGAAAAAAACTTATTAAAAAAAGATATTTTAAATGAAGTCTTATGATGTCTATGTATTTTTACATGAACAGTTTCCAATTTATGGCAATATGAAGGATGAGAACTAAGCAAGAAAAAGTAATCACAGATACACAAAACAAATGAATAGGCAAAACTTTATCCCTAGTGAAGTGTGTTAATTTCTGCACCAGAGTTTCAAAGTTCGTGGAGTTCTGAAAGCCAGTAAAGCATCCCTGAGTTTATGTTTCAGGAAGGAAGCACACATTTCAGTAAGGAAAAACTTGTTTCTCTTTTCATTTTGGATGCTCTTTGGATTTTTCATCAAGAAAAGGAGCACTAGGGAAATTACATGGTACTTTTGTTATACTAAAGATATCTGTGTAAAAGATATGTATCCTAAATCTTCAATTTTTAAAAAAAATTCAGGATAAGAATTTTTAGGATAGGAATTTCAGAATATTGTTTTTTGAAATTTAACATAGTGAAGAGGGGGTTATTTCAACAATGAGAATGCTGTTGTTGTCCCATGTGAAAACACTGTTCCTTATGTTTGCTTAATAATATTGGCCTTTAATCTCTTTGGTTGGAAAACACTGGATTTTTTTTGGGGGGGGGTACCTGGGATCAGACTCACGACTTCACACTTGCTGGACAGGCACTTATGCCTGTGAGCCAAATCCCCAGCCCTGAGAACACTGGATGTCAAAAAAATCAAATTTGTTCCATAGATGTTTGAAGTGTCACTATCAAACAGGCTTTGTTGTTCATCAAGAATAATTCATAGTAAATACTGTAGTACCTCTGCAAGTCCCTGTGGAAAATTAGAATTAATATAAAACAGAATTTTGATATGTTGATACGTTTCAAATTACATTTGGAGAGTCATAAGTTTCAAAGTATATTTAGAAACACTGGTAAACACCAGAAACAATTTTATAAAGGGTTATTTTATTCAATATTTATTAAATACCTGATATGATGACAGATTCTACACTAAATAATTCTTGCCCTCTAGGAGCCAGCAGTCTTTGGTAGTTGAAAGAGGGATACATGTATGCATGGTGTCACTAAGTAACAGTGTAGAATTAAATGCTTATGTAGCCCTTAAGTTCAGAAAAAAATTGAGTTCACCGTGAATGAGAATGTTAGTAAAACGTGTCATAAAATAGATAGGAGCTGAAATTAGCTCTGAGGATTGATAGAAATTGATTGGTTGTAAGAAGTCGAATGGGAAAGGACTGGGATGCTGGAGAATGTGTTAAATCATGAAAAAAGTAGTAAGGTTAATGTCTGTATAGTAAAGAGCAGAGAATCTCTTTGTTTTCATCAGATTGAGGGTAATGGGAGAAGTTGAAGTCTTTATAGAGGAAAGCTTGTAGGATGTTGTGACTTGAGAAATCCTTGGTTCATTAGAAACAACAAGGTGAGATAATAGTTTAGGTAAATCCAGCTGAAGGACCATTGGCAAATTATTTAATCTTTTCAAGTCCATTTCAATTCACTCTCTGTAAAATGTATTAATTTCATAGTTTAGAACTTGAGATGTCATACTTTAAAATGAAATAAATCTTGCATAATAAGCTTATTTTATGTTTAGCTTTCTTTCAGTGATCCATTTGAATTTGACTAATGGTTTCAAATATTGTTTTGAAATATTTAAAATATCATTAACAAATACATTCTTCCCACCAGTTTTTTCCCCCCAAAAGATATTTTTGTTGAAAACACACTTCTTCCGGAGACATTGTAGTTCACTTTTTTTCCACTTTCTATTGCTAGTCTGCCTCTTTTATCATCTCAGGTTTTCTATAATTTTCTTTTCTTTTCTTTTCTAAATAGAACAGCTGAGCTTGATTTTGGAGTGACTGTGGAATTACTCTTTGGCATTTTCATGTTTTCCCCACATTCTTACTAATACTCCTACAGCTCTTCTGCTACTCCTGTTGGTCTTTTTAAATATTTCTGACTCATATCCATTTTCTAAATATAGTAATGTTGCAGGATTTTGTGACATCTTGTAGCTTTCCAAATGAAGTTAAATTTCTTAGCTTAACATTTAAAGCTCACAATCATCTATTCTCAAACAACTTCTCAAATTTCGATCATTCTTTATTTTCTTCAGGTGTACTGAATTGTCTGTATTTCCTTAAAACATACTGCTTCTAGCTCTTTCCAAATTTTTGTCTTCCTCCTCTATCTAGCTACAACCTGAGTGTCATTTTTTACGCTTCTTACAGATTTGTCACACAGGAGGGTTGTTGCATATCTGTTTTCAAAAAGTCTACCTACCAGCTATGTTTTGCTCCTTTTAAAAACCTGTTCTTTCCTTATAAGACTTACTTTACTGGTGGTATTTGTGTAGAACTATGATGTAAAATTTCACTGATAGAATACTGCTGCCACAGGTTGACAATCAGTAGGAATATGATTGGGGGTGTTAGAGTTTGTATCTCAAATCTCTCCATGAAGCTAATAATGCAATGCTGTTCAGAGATGGGGCCTTTGGAAAGGTAATTTGATCTCGAGAGCTCTGTCTTCAGCATGGATTAATCTAATGATGAACTCATAATTTGATGTCATTATTGGAAAGTAATGGGAACTTTTGGAGGTCGATAGTAGTTGGAGGAAGCAGGTCTTTGAGGGGTGTGCTTAAAGGATGTACCTTGCCATGGAATGTGTGTCTTTCTTATTTGCAGTAAAAAATCATATCTAAAATACAATTTTCTTTGTGTATTAGGGAAAATATCCAAGAAGTAGAATCTTTCAGAGTGCTTTTTTGTATATTTCTCTTAGTCTTTTATCTTTTGTATTAAACATCTTGAATGCCTCCTCCTATTAACTACCTTTGAGAAACTTCATCTCCTAGGATTTTTTTATAAACAGTATATTTCTACAAGTTTGAAATATTTTAGTTACTGCCTGTTACCATTGTCCATGATAGCTTTTGACATCCAAATCTTGAAGAGTGGTTAAGGGTTTGCTCCAAGTTGATTTTCCCTAGAGGTGTTCCTGCCAACATAAATTTTAGAAATGCCTTTTGTTTCTTCTAGATGTTCACTGGATAACTCTTGAATCAGATACATTCACCATACAACTCTCCCAGAGATCCACAATTAAACTTTATATATAACATAGCATGTTCTAAGCCAGTGATGGTGAGCCTTTTGGAAGATCAAGTACCCAAACTGTCACCCTAAACCCATTTATGTATCATAAGGTACCAACACGACAAACCTGAACACTGAAATTTTAGTTTAGAAAAAAGCAACTGTTATTTAATGCTCATCTGCTGGGGCTCATGTGCAAACAGAGAGAGATCTGTGTGTCTTCTGTGTCGTCTGTGAAGTAGGTTCACCACCACTGATGTAAACCAATAATATAAAAGAGAAATAGTTTGCATAGTGTATCTAAAGGATTATCTCATATTAAAGATAACACTTTAATATGCAGAATATTTGACTACTTTATTAAAACTGAACTCTCTCAGTCTGCTTTTCAAAATAAAGAGATTTAACCCTTTGTTTATTTTGGCAAAAGGTAATGCCTTTTTATGAATAGGAAAGCTTCTACTTGCAGACTAAGCTTTGTTTAAAAGCAGAAAATAAGAGGAATTGTGAAAGGAGAAATTACACAGAGAATGCACATTTTCTTTTTTAAAAATGTATATTTATGTATAAGTAATTCACAAAGTACTTTTAAAATTATGTGTAGTTTATATAAAGCTTCTATATAAGTGGATTTAAAAATCAGTGTACACATTCAGACCCAAACGGTTTCTTTTAAAATTTTTATTGGTACATTTTAGATATACAAATGATATCATCACAAATTTATACTTACACAGCTTACTGTTGCTTTATGTGTCTTATGTAGTTTTTGGATATTTTAAAAATGGATCTTTTGAAGAGGAAGTAGTGCAAGCAAAAGAATATTTTTTTAGAATAAAGATAAATTAATGTTTTGTTTCATAATCAAATAAATTATTTGACATTTTTTTTAGAAATTTCAAGAAATTGCAGAAAAAAATATGGACAAATTGAACTGCATTGAGAAGTCACATGAACAATTGATTGTTGAAAATTCACACTTCAAAAACATGTTGTCAAAGACTCAAAGGGAACAAACATCCTTGCTGGCAGCCTGTGCATTGATGGCAGGTGCATTGCATCCCCTGTATAGCAGGTCATGTGCCTTGTCTACACAGAGAGATTTTCTCCAGGAACAGGTCAACACTTTTGAATTGTTTAAATTGGAAATTAAAACTTTAGCCCAAGCATTGTCAGCAGTAGAGGAAAAGAAGCAGGAGGAAACCAAGATGAAGAAAAAACCATTCAAAGGATTCATTCGTATATTCCGGAAAGGTGTTATTGCAATTTTGGCAGCCAACAGACTCAAGATTTTGGGCCAGTCATGTGTCTCTCTTTTTACTTGGATGGAAAGTTTCAAAGAAGGCATAGGCATGTTAGTGTGTACAGGAGAGCCCAAAGACAAGCATAAATTTCCAAGTAAGATAATCTGAGCCTTTACAAATATAATTAGGTACATGAAGCCTTTTAAAGATCATTTCATGTCAAATCCTATAACTTAGTTCTCTATCTATATAGACACATAGTATTTATGTGAATGTGTGTGTGTATATGTGTGTGTGTATGTATGTATATATATGTATATAAATATATATATATATATTTCTTTTTTTTTTTTTTGGACTAGGAATCAAACTCTTGACCTTGCCAGGCAGGTATTTAGGCCACTGAGCTAAATCCCCATCCCCCAGATGTATATTTTTAGACAAATCAGACTCTTGGTATTTTTGTTGATTGATTAAAATATAAAGAGCAAATAACTTTGGCACTGTTTAGCTTGATTGTACTGAATCTTTTTTGTAATAAAGAGAAGAATTTATACAATAATTTTTAAATTAAGATAATCCAAAAAACTATTTACAAATATCAGTATAATTTATTTAGCTTTTTATGACTCAGTATAAAATGGTGAGAATTAAAAAATCTATTGAAGACTTGTATGAAATTACCACAAATGTAACTTTTCCAGCTAAAATATTTTTACATGCTTGACTATTCTAAAGAAACAATAGATGCATTTATTAACTTTTTAAAAAGCAGATTGTTAAATAATATGAGTAAAACTAAGAAAAATCTCTTTGTCTTTTTGGCAACCCTTAATAGCTACTTATGAATTGGGTTAATCAAATCTAACATTTATTATAGATTTTTTTTCTGTGCCAATTAATGTTCTTTGCACAAAGTTTGATTTGTTATTTAAATAGTTGAATGCTATAATGAGTTTTATATATGGATTTTAATAACTTTGTTGCATTTCATAATGAATATTTTTTATTTTCGCAGAACATCAAAAGGAGCAGTTACGTTGCT
Organism: Hydrochoerus hydrochaeris; assembly: GCA_004027455.1. NCBI lineage: Eukaryota > Metazoa > Chordata > Mammalia > Rodentia > Hydrochaeridae > Hydrochoerus > Hydrochoerus hydrochaeris. Next base: position 8,721 of record PVLA01006896.1, on the reverse strand, counting down.
TGCAAGCACTCAGTTGGCTCACCAGTTCTGATCTTCTTGCTGCAATAACCAGTTCTATGGCTGAGTTACAGGAAGTCATTAGTAAAACAGGTATGATTTCCCCTTTTATGTCTTTGTAGAATATACTTAAAAACAAATGTTCAGAAATTGTTTGTGGCACAAACCATTTAGGAAGAAATGTATTTGTTACCTTTTTTTTTGTGATTCAGATTTTGTGTATGATGTATTTGTGTAAAAGATTCAATGAAAATTAGTTTTCTTTTTTTCTGATATACAACTAACTGGTTAACCTATGTTATTGGGTTAATTATGGTCATTTCTTATATATTATGGCAAAAATAATATAATGGTCTTGTTAAGACTTCTGCTTGATGAAATGTAACCATAAATGAAATTTTAATGTCAAGTGTAATGTAATTCTTTACACAATTCTATGTAATTGTGAATCATTCATTGTGATTTCAAGTATCTGAGCCAGGACTTTTCAAGTAGGAAACTTTTGACTCAAACATTATTTTTAGATATGGCCATTGATGTTAGTGAGTCATGTACTTTTTTTTTTTTTTCAATATATTGGCATGACCTTAACATACTGGGTTTGACTCTGAAATAAAAATCTCAATTATTTTAAGAATTTAGTATTATAGATTCAAAGCAAAACTGTAGCATTCTTGAAAGAATATAATAGTTTTTTAAAATTAAGTTTAGTAGGCCAATAATTTGTTTTATCCATATTCTTTATACATATGGAGACTTAAAATTAGATTGCATAAGCTGCAATATTACTAATTTATTTAATATATCTCTTTATCACTGTGATATCTCCCTATGTTAGGAGATAAAAGAAAAATATATGAATTCATTTGGCCATCCAGAAAATATAGACAGTGATTATAGAGCAAGAATGATAACTGATGTATAACTTTAGGCATAATGCAGTCAAGGCTGGGATGTGGAAGTGTGTGCTCTATGCACGGTACAGCTCAATGTGTGTTGTGAGTGTAGAGAAGAGTTCAGTTAGGAGCTAGTGACTTAGCTGGGCCTACAATGATAGAGATGGCATTCAGATGAAGGAAATTGATTTAAGCACAGATACAGAAATAAGAATAAGCATAGAACTGTAAGAGGAGACATTAAAGAGATCAGAATGGAAGTACATTCTAGCAAGCCTGGATTCACATCATGATTAATGAAGAGTATTTTTAAAAATTATATTCACATTGAAGGAAAACTTTGTGGTTTAAATCACATTATAGAGATTTTGTAAAGTAAAGCAGTACTCTTCCTACTCCCTACCATTCACATCCCAACAGATGGCCTCTTAGAAGCTCTTTAAAGTTAAAATCTTGATACGGTGGTTTTTAAGATAATGTGCATAGGTAAAACCTGTCAAGTAGAAGATCTACCAAGGGTATTACTTTGAGTCCTTGCCTGCTGTCAGGAACAGAGCTACGTGGTTGACCAAGCTCTGCCCCAATACCTTGAGGAAATAAGTTCAGGGAAACTTATTTGAATGGAAGTCTTTGTTTGTTGGCTAAGAAACATAAATTAGGGGACAGTAATCAGATCAGACGGAGTGAATATTGTATCGGAGACTGAGATATATCAGAAAGGTTATGGTCTGGATAAGGAACTAATTGAATATTATTGGGTTGGTACAAAAATAATCAGTGTATACCTCCTGTAGAGATAATTTGCCCATTTAGATTACAGAATAATTTTTTCCAACATGATAAAATATTTATATGTTTTGCCTTCCAGATAATGATAATATATTTTCATTACTAGTGTATTCTAGTAGTAGAAATTTCAGATGTTTTGGCAGGCATAATGGGAAAATATTTTCAGCTCTTAAAGGTAAACAAATGGTTATCAACAGATAATGAGAATAATAAATATAAGTAAAACTGTAACCAGTTATACAGTTATATTGCATTTATAATTTAAGTTTACTACTAATCTAAATATGTAAGCATTATTAACAGTCAAAAGAGCATTAGTTACTAGCTTTCTGAAACTGTCAAGTTATTTAACTTTATTAGGTTTCAAATTCATAAATCCAAAATTTTTAAGTGAAGACAGTATCTTCATTTTTAAAACTTAATGAAGTAACACTGAACATCTTATATAGTACCTCACATGCATGGAGTATTAAGATAATGGTTATTCCCTTACTAACATCTTCACCATGGAAATAATATATTGCATTAATGAATACATATCTTTATATATTTCATCTCTACAGGTGGTTATAGTTTAGGGGTAAGAAGAAATTCTACCTGACTTTGAATATTGATTCTGATAGTAACTTGACCTTGGTTTTCTTATCTGTAAAATAGTTTAGAAGACTAAGTTAATTTATAAAGTGCTTAGAGTAGTCTCTTTAATAGTTTTCTTATTTTGCTTAAAGTATTAGCCATTGTTATTCAATGCATTAACTGAATAATACAGAATTTCATAAAAATATGAGTGGATCAAGTGAAAATACATTGATTTGTCTTAACAGAAAGGCAATATGTATATTATGTAGAGTTCTAAATTATTTAAAGATGGTTTTGCTGTAACTTACTGATCAAGGAGACATTTTTTTCTCTGAGTACAGTGATACTATATGGTAGGTGGTATCACAGCTTTTTATGATGAATGGAAGTCCTCATTTTAAGTAGCTTAATTAAATCATGTTTCCCTCCTAAATAGTAGGAATCCTAGAGGTATGTAGAAATTCATTCTATCTTTCTCTTTGCCATCCTTAGCATCCTTGAATTTGTGCCTCCTAGTTAAACCTACTTGGGTGAACCTTGAAAACATGAGGTCAACTGAAAGTAGCTAGTCACAATAAAGTCACATATTGTATGATTCCGTTTGAAATGTCCAGATGAGGGAATTTATTGACAAATAAATCAGTGATTGTCTAAGAATGGGGGCTGCAGGAGTATGTTAAGTTAATGTTCAAGGATATGGATGTGTTTTTGGGGTGACAAAAATGTTATAAAATCGATGTGACTACACAGTTCTATCAATATACTAAAAACTATTGATTTGTACACTCTACATGGATGAGTTGTGTGTTGTTAATTATGTTTCTAGAAAGCTTTTAAAGTGAAGGCATGTGGCTGCTTAATATATCCTTTTATATCAGGAAGGCAAAAAAATCCCCCAAAGCTCACCTAGTAGGTTTTTTTATATTGTTTCCTTGACCTGAAGAGGTCACATGGTTATCCCTAGCTATTTGGAAACTTGTGAAAGATTGGGCAAGTTTGTGGGTGGATTGAATCAACTGATTAACAATGGCTGCATATAAAGGATACATTTTTTTGAAAAGTAAGTATTACCTATTAACACTATAACTACCTCCCTTTCTCAATTATGAAAGAGTTAGAAACTTGGAAAAATTCACAAAAGATAACCTAACAAAACAATTTTTTTCTATTGTTTAAATCACTGAAGAATGGTTAACTCTTATACTCTGCTTCCTTTTCCTTCACCTTGTCACTCTTTCTCACTTTTCCTCCTGCCTTCCTTTGTTGTCTTGTTGAGAATTGAAACAACTTTAAATGTCAGAACTACATGTTTGTAGAATCATTGTGACTCTTTTGGCTTTAGCCTCAGGAAAACAATGGTGCATGTATATTAATACCAAATAGTAGCCTTTAATATATTAATAATAGTTGTATTGCCTCTTTTATTATCTTTTCCCTAAGACTTAAAAAAAATTCAGTCATGACTTTTTAAAAAGTAGGTGTTTATCTATTTAGGGTAAATTCTGAATTAAACACATAGTGTTATTTAGGAAAGAAAACATTGAATATGCAGTACTGATTAAAAGTTTGGCTTTTGATTTGTATCTGGACTCCATTGTTTCTTGCTATTTTTGTGACATTGGCAAATTACTTAATACCTTTCAGCCTCAGTATTCAAAATATCATGTAGAATTTAGCTAATAAAATTGTGTAGCTAATAGGATTTTTAGAAACAAACATAACTTGCTAAGTCAAGTCCTTTCCTATGTGTAATATCCTGTAAATGTTCATTATTTTATCTTTTTTTTTTGTACACTGATCTCAATGGAACTAACATTACATCTTACCTTTTCATGAAAGTTGAAGCTTCATAATGGCAGCTTGAATTCACAGCTCAGAAAGTGCTAAAAGTGCTCCTGTTAATCCTTAAACTTTGAAGATCCATTTATAGGCAGTGGGCAAAGACCCCAGATTCCATGTTGCCTTCGTAAATACTGGACAGGTGGTAACTTTCTTGTTTTTTATTATAGTGTTTGCCCACTTGAGATAAATTGCCTCTTCTAGGTCTCCAAATGGTGTGCCTGCAAGAGATCATTTACCTCAAACAGAGGAGAATGTTCCTTCCACTGAAGGGCTGAGATATCAATCACTGTGGGAATAAAGAACCCTTCAATAGCTGAACTTTTTGATATTACTGGCCCAAACTAAAATTTTAAAGATAGAAGTAAATGTGCTTATTTGCTTTAAAATATCTCTAAGTAAACATAAGTAATTGAAATAGATATTAATATGTTTTGTTATACATTTCATGTATAGTTAAATCCTAATTATTTAGAAAAAGAACCAAATACTGTATACCCTTTTTAGTACCTCTAAGAGCTTTTTTTCCTTTATGACATACTTTGAGTTAACTTTCTAGAGGGCATAGATACTCTTTCAGGCAAAACTCAGAATCCTATGTTGTATTTACTTTAAGATGGGGTTTCATATTTAGGAAGTTCAAACCAGTAAGATATTTGTAGTCATAAATAGTTATTGGTGTATATTTAAAAGATGTAAGACTTTGTTGAATCTTAAAAAAGTAATAAAAAGACCATTATAGACAGATGTGGTAGCACATGCTTACAATTCCAGCACTCAGGAGGCTGAGGCAGGAGGATTGAGGTTAGCCTGGACTCCATAGTGAACTTAAGGCCAGCCTGAACTATTCAGGGAGACACTGTCTCCAAAAATTAAAAAAAAAAAAAGGAAGAAAAAGAACTCTTGCTGTTTATAGTTGTGATCCATGGTCCAGCCGCATCAAATCTTGCACCCTGCTTTAGGCCTACATAATCAACATCTACCTTTTAACAAGATCTTCAGATGATTTGTTTGCACAGTAAAGTTTGGTAAAAAGTGATTTAGAAGATTTTATTTCTTCATATTTAAAACTGAAATAAGTACAATATGACCATGTATTGTTTCTTGTGCTTCAGCTACTAGTATCTGTTTTGGGAATCCATATTTAAATATTTGAAAATTTTAGGATTTTTTTCTTTATGACTTGAATTTTTCCATATTTGTTCAAAAATTTTATTGTGCAGACCCCAGGCACATGTTTTTTCTGTTCTGTTCTATTGGTTTACATACCTGTTTTTGTGCCAGTACCATACTTTTTAAAAAACTGTTGCTTTATAATGTAAATTCAAGTCTGGGATGGCTTGCCATCTGCATTGTGTTTGTTATCCACAATTGCTTTTGCTAGTCTCAGTATCTTCTGATTCTATATACATTTTAGAATTATTTTTTTCTATCTCTGTGAGAAATGACATTGGTATTTTGATTGGGACTGCATTAAATCTGTATTTAAATTTTGGAAGTGCTATGGTTTATACCTTGTGTCAACTTGAGAAGTCTAGAAGCTTAACTAAGTGACTCAGCAGCTATACATCCTGGTGTGTAGAGGACAAGCAGTTACAATTCTAGGATATTGTTCATTGTGTCAGCTCGAGAAGGTCAGAACTTTAGTGATTCAGCAGGGGACCAGGGTTCCTAGTTTGTAACATCCTTAGCCTGTGCAAGAGGAGGGCACAGCAGATGGTGTGAGTGCTACACCCACCCCAGGGGAGTAGCCTGCTTACAATAAAAGGCAAATGAGGAGAGACTGATGGTTGGTTCTCTGGAGGAGTTTCAGTCTTTGCCTTCAGCTTGGATGTAGTTTCTGGCACAAACTGAATTCTGCCTGGGACTCTTCAGCCTTTGTTGTAGACTCTTCAGCCTTCCATTGTAGATTCTTCAGTGTTCCATTGTAGACCATCAGCCTCCTAATCTGGACTTGCACAGGACATTGCAATAAGCTCCAGCCCTTGAGCTGGATGCATCAACCTCCAGCATGCAGACACCCTCTGCATGCTCCCTCATTCAACTTGGTTTGAATGAGGACTTGGGAAGGCTGATCACTGTATGCCAATCTTATAATTTCTTATACATTTGTATATCTTGTGTTATATCTGTTTCTCTAGTAAACCTTGACTGATACAGGAAGTATAGCCATTTTGATTATATTAGTTCTGCCTATTCAGGAACAGGGAATATTTTTCATTTTTTGATGTCTTCATGGATTTTCTTGGTCAGTCTAATGTAATTTTCCTAGTAGAAGTCTTTCACTTTCTTGGTTAGGTTAATACCTGTTGTGGTTTGTGTTTGAATGTCCCCCTAAAGTCATGCATTGTGGGGGGTGGGCTTTTCAAAGGTGGCTGGATCTAATGTTTGTGATTGGTTCATTGTCTAGTGATGGGATTGGCAGTGTGAGTGCTGCACTCACCCAGGGGTAAGTAGCCTGCATACAACATAACGGGGGAAGGCGCATGCTTTTCCCTTTTGCCTCTTTTGCTCTGATCACTTCTAGTATCTGCCACAGGTGCCATGAATAGTTGACCCTCAGCCACACCACCTTGTGTTGGAGTCAGTTGAGTATGGACTAAAACTTTCAAAAACTGTTAAGCTAAATAAACCTTTTCTTTATTTATTTTGGGCATCAGATATTTTATCTCAGCAATGAGAAAAAAGTAACTAATATAATACCTAGTATTTCATTTTTTGATGTTATTGTTACTATATGGTTTTATTAATTGCTTTTTCAGTGAGTCCATTATTAGTGTATAGGAATTCTAGCAAGTTTTGCATATGTTTTCTACTTCATAGCTGATTTTGGTTACAATTCTAGAAGTCTTTCAGTGAAATTTTTGGGTCTTGTAAGTAAAGGATTATGTCATTTGCATTTGATTTTATCCTTTCCCATATATATTCCTTTTATTTCTTTCTCTTTTCTGATTGTCTGGGCTAATGTTTTGAGGAATATGTTGAATAGGAGTGGTCATATGATGTTGGCAGTAGGTTGGTTATAAATGGCTTTTATCATGTGGAGATATAAACCATCTCTACTGATTTTTTTCAGGTTTTTTTTTTTTAAATCATGAATAGATGTTTGGTTTTGTTAAAGGGTTTTTGTGCACCTATTAAGATGATTATTGTTCTTTCTGTTTTTATGTGATAAATAACATTTATTGATTTACATGTATAAATCCTTATATCCCTTGGAATAAACCTACTAAGTCATGGTATCTGTACCCGTTATCTTCATTTTTATTTTTATCATGAATTGATGTTCGGTTTTGTCAAAGGGTTTTTCTGCATCTACTGAGATGATCATGTGATTATTGTCCATGATTTTTTATGTGATGAATTACATTTATTGATTTACATAAATCGAACCATTCTTGCATCCCATAGATGAAGCCTACTTGGTCATGGTGTATGATCTTTTTTGATGATTTGTCACATTGTTTGCCAGTATCTTCTTAAGGGTTTTTACCTCTGTGTTCATTAGAGAAATTGGCCTATAGTTCTTTTTTTTTTTGATTGGATACTTGCCTGGTTCTAGGATCAGGATAATATTAGCTTCTGAAATTGGAGTTACTCCTTCTCTTTTAATTTTATTAAACAGTTTGAGGAGTATTGATATTAGATCTTTTCTGAAGTTCTTACAGAATTTGGTTGTAACTCTGTCAGGTATTAGGCTTTTCTTAGATGTACAGATGTTTTTAAATTACTGCTTCAATTTAATTGCCTCATTAAATTGTTCAAGAGTTTTAAGTCTTCTTGGTTTAGTTTTGGCAGTTCGGCTACATCTAGGAATCTCTACATTTCTTCTGATTTCTCCAATTGTTCCATGTATATGTTTGTGAAGAAGTTGCTAATAGTATTCTGGATTTTTGCAGTATCTGTTTTCCATTTCTTTTTTTTAATTTAAAGAAAAAAAAGAAACAGAAAGAGGGTAGAAATAATACATAATTACAAAAAAAAACCCAGTAAGAAATCACTAGTTGATAAATTGCATATTTTCCTCTTAGAAGTAGTTGTTCAAGTTACAAAAGTAAAGCATACAAAGTGGACATTTAAACAGTGAGACTGTAATCAGTTTTGTTCATCTATCCAACAAAAACTTAGTAATATGGTTATCAATCTTACACACTTAAACATACATGCAGTTATATCCTTTAGAATACTTTCTTTTCCTCTCTTTTTTTTTACAATAACTATAATCAATTCTCGTAAACTGTTTAGGAGTTCTACATATGTATAAGTCTCTGCATGTATACCTATCCTTTCTGTATTAGAGAAAAAAACAAAACAAGTCAACAAAACAAATTCCTAGAAAAACCCGAAATGAAAAGGACATATAAAACCACAACACTAGGTTGATCTACGGTAATTACTATGATGTCTCGTGTTATTTTCAATAAAATTGTCTATATCATCAGGCATAGTATAATTAAACATAGCCGTACATAGCACTATTAATAAAAACCAAACATTGGAGACATTATAGGACTTCAAAGGTAGTTAATAATCAAACTAGAATGGGTACCTTATTGAATCTTGTCATCTTCAGAGTAGTTGCTTCTACTCTCAGACTTGATACTATCAAGCATACCAGATT